>PNEQ01080556.1:0-10412 GCA_003012365.1 Medauroidea extradentata
TTTAATTTTATTTAGTTTTTTTTAGCATGTCACAGAAGCTCACCACAGTTACCTAGATTTTGGTACCGTGTTTTGCCGTTTTGTGGCTACAGCCCCGGAGAGTTGTTTGTATTTGGTCGTAAATTGGTGTCGCGAGCTAACCCCTTGAAATATATTAGGTCTCTTCAAGTTTATGTGCCGATATTTTCTTTTTATAGCTTTTGGTGGAGGTGGATGTTTGTTGTTTTAAGAGAAACGGTAGTCGGAACTGTTAAAATCAACGTGACAGTATAATTAATGTTCATTAACACATTTTAAAATACGTCTTTCATCAATTGAAAATGCTAGTTTTCTAACACTGTTGGACATCTTAGCGCATGCCTCAGTAAATTTGTTTTGAGCAAATTAAAAATTAATTTGCTACATTCCATCTATAATAGTCTTGAAAGCCTCAAAAAATAACAAAAACATTAACTTCAAGTTAACTAAATTCACAAAGCAACCATGGATGCACGTTTAGTGTTAAATGCAATTTGTTAGTGCGGTTGTGCGTGTGGCACCGTCACGTGAACTAGAGTAACTTCGTACAAGTTGTGAAAAGTCAATGGCACTATTACACCAACGAGAGCAATGTGGATGCAAGATGCGCAAAACTAGTGACACAATCATGTGATCAAGAGCAGACAGTGCAATGTCAAGTAACTGGCCTCACCAGCCCCGTGTTGCTTTGTAAATAATGAAGATATGATAGACTTTCTGCAAGGTGAAAATAGATGGTAAGTAGTGTTCAGCTTTACAAAAAGAGGTAAATATTAAGTATCAGTACTCATCGTGTACCAACCAAACTATTGATTTCAGACGTATAGTTTAATGAAAAATGTTTCTAGAGATGTTATAAGTCGTCCTACGTAATTTTTTTTTGTAAGGTTATGTAAGTTCGGTTAGGTTACGTTAGTTTAAGTTAGGTTAATTAAAGTTTAAGTTAGGTTGCGTTAGACTAAGTCACAAACATTAAATTACAACGTAACCTAGCAACCTAAAACAAACTTTAACACAGGGCTTTTAAAGGTATTAGAAGTAGTCCTACATAAAAATTTGTTACGTTACGTAACCTAACAAAAAAGTTTTTTTTACGTAGCACTGCTTATAACGTCCCTATAAACATTGTGGTTTCACGTGGTACAGATTTGATAAAAGCATCTAGGCCTACCTTCACGGCGTTTAAACTCCCAGCCTACTTAGTGTTTTCAGCATTGACTGTGGCTCATAACAGAACGCCGGCCCATGTTGCTAAAAGACAAATTAACATTGCACCAATTGCACGTAGCAGAGTTACCACCAAGTACTTCGCGATTCATTTAATAGCAGTAGGATTGGTTTACCAATACAGTCTGTTTCTTCCTGTCATGACTGTTTTTCCCAAATCAATTACGTCGTGGAAATAACACTCACTGAACATACATTTCCAGATATTTTTAATGCACTTAATCATTTTCATAAACACATACGAGATCACGTCACGCTGTTAACTCTTTTACACACCTTGGTCACTGCACGAGCCAAAAAATTCACGTGTGTTCCTCCACAGCACGGTACAATAGATAAAATAAAATTTAAATGTAAATCCACAAACTTCAGATCTGTTCAGAAGATATTAATACTCGCACAAACCATAGAAAAAAATATTCGCGCCCGCCAAGTGAACAATAAACAACGGACAACGATTAACGAATGCATCAGCATGCCGCATGGTAAGAACAAAAGCTGATCCTATGCTGCCAAGTCCACACCTTCATAGTCTACTATGAACTCTTGGGGGAAAACAATGTTTTCAAAACACCCCAACTGTTTAAAATCACTTTATTAACTAAAAATTCATTAATATTTATGGCATTTTGCAAACAGAGCGCAAGAAACACCATGAGAGAGAAAATTTTTTACCACTGTGGAAACTTGAAAACATCACGACACATTGTCAGGGAAATCATTGGTCTGGCAACACTGGCAGGAACCACTAAAAATTCTGGTACACAATAGAAAAAAAAGTGTTTTGAGATGAAAAACTGGTATCTGGCGTCAAATCTTCTGTTTCACACAACTACAATATCGATACAAAAAGATATTATGGAAGTTGAAAATTGATATTTGTACCAAGAAAATGGTGTGTTGTGTTAATACCACCCACGGAAATGTTGAAATTTTAAATTTTGAAATTCCAGGTATTTTTAGAGAATTCCCTCCCTGACTTTTCCCGGTTTTCCCGGTCGCTCACCACACTGGAGTTGTATAATATGAATTGAGGGCTCTGTGCAGCCCGTGTAAGATATTATAATTAAGAGAGTTCCTAATGAATTAGTGCACCGGGTTGGAGGCCATGGCACCCTGGTCAGCCACACACACATGCCTTGAACTCTCCCCGATTCTGTTTGACCAGTGACGAGGACGTGTCGGAGCTACACTCGTGAGCAGGGGGTGCACACAGAAATAGGGCGGCTAGGGCCACTAATTTGAAGGGCATCATGCACCGACAACATTACAAAAAAAACATTATGTGTAATATAAAGACAATGTTTGGTGGTTAATGATACTAGCGTGTCAAGCATTTATTGCATATATATTATATTTTTATTTATTTATAGTAATACCTATTTTCAATTACAATAACTTTTCGGTTAAGTTGTCTACCATGAGTCTCGTGACCTCGTGACAGCTCGTGATGGCTACGAATAATAAATTGTTTTTGTGTTTGTGTAATAATTCTAGTTAAATTTTGTAATGGGGAAGATCAAGAGGTACCCCTGTTCTACAATTAATTGTGATTCTGTTTATTCACGCCCAGAACGGGCTTACAAATTTTTATACTTTCCCAAAAAATTTGAACAGGAGGTTAGATAACATATTTTTGTTGCCAAACTGTAAACTATAAGTTTTTGTTTTCGAAGTTGCCGGTGAATGATGCCCCTTTTTTAGTGGCTCGTCGGTTAACATGGCCGTGTCCACTCTTGAATACTTTACTTCCTCTATGCTCGTTAGACAGGGGTTTACCCACACGGTTGGATGGCCCATGAGACAGCGAGAACTGTTTTATAAGTTAAAATAGCTTCGTTTTCTTTCTGTGACTGCTAATTAGCAGTCATTATGCTTTTGTTAAACTAATGGCGTGTTGATTGGGCGCAAGTTTTGATGAGGCGTTTCTATTAGACGTAATGTATGCAGGTCCCGAAAGAACCCTTTTTTATTATTATAAAAAAATGTAACCCGCAGTGTTAACCTACTTATTTAAGCAGCACTCATTACTAGCGAAACACAAAGATACAAACTTCAATTTAGGTATTTTAACAAGGTTATGTTACTACCATCACAGTTTTTTTTTTATTTAGTAGAGGTTCCAGAGTGTTTGATTTTGAATACTGTATCGTGCGACAAGAAAATAAAGCAGATACAGTAAATTCTTTGTTTTACGTCGTACCAATTTACGTCGTTTCGGATTAACATTGCTAATGTTTGAGTACCTATGTTTCAATTTAAGTAGTCGCCGATTCAGAATAATGTCGTTTCAGAATTCGGTGCTTTTCACTTTTGTAAAAACACTATACAAATATCGTCATATGTACGGCAGTTTTGCGTTTTAGTTGTGCTACGTAGTGTAAGCTATACGTGCGTCGCCCTTTATTATAATACGCTGCGGCAAGTGCCTCCTGCCCTCCATGCGGTGAGGCAATACTACTCGCCCACCCACGTCGCTAGCACGACAAAGTGAGACAACGCAGCAGGTTCCCGTTTCCCTCTCCAAATAGCACTTGGCCCTGCTTCAGTCGCTATGATGACATTGCGTTGGGCAGTGGAGGCCGGGATTACGATGCCTGCACGTTCACTATAATTTAACTATCATGTAAACAGGAAACATCTTGACAAGCACATTTGAACGGGCCCTATCACCATCGCCCCACTTTACACTTACGTTCACATTCACATAGTGAAAAGCTTGCTACTGTCAAGCTTTCAAGTTAAAGTGATAAGTGAAGTTATACCATGTGATCGCCTGGGCCAATCACATTTCGGAGGAGTTAATTTCTTCTGTTGTGTCACGTTATCTTTGACTAATAATTTCAAGGCTCTCTCACAATGTTTTACATTGCCTGCTTGCAGCTTACGTGAAGGATCGTAATATGGCACCTTAATTGATTACGTACTGTGTACACATGAACATGATAAAGATGTAAGAGATACATGAACGTGAAGTCCTCGTAATCCCGGCCTTATAAACGTGCCAATGTTTCAGTTGACATTATTGTGCTTTAAACGTGCTTCAGTACAGTATCAGCTCACTGCAATTAATACTTTTTACTTTACGAAATGGCTTCAAAACAGTCGAGCTTATCTTCGAAGTTCGTTATTTTAAAAAATAAGAACAGAACACCTGTCTCGTTAGCCTCGGATATGCAAGTTTGGCAACGTTTTGATTCAGGCGAGAGGGCAGTTGACATTACTAATCCGTTAGCACTTCCGCCTACCACAGTACAATTCGAGCAAACGCGGACAAAATTGGACGACATTAAGCAGAAAAGAACTAACCCACAAATTAATCAATTTGGAGATAATCATGCCACGTAGAAGAAGAAGGTCGGGAGTACGTCTTAGAAAAAGAAGAAGTACTAATTCACGACATTTGACGAAAAATAAGAGCCAGGGAAAAATGGTTAATACAAGGCTTAGATACACAGAAAACTTTTACCTTGAATATCTCAGTTCCAGTTAACTGTGGGTTGGTTCCTTACTGCTTAATGTTGTCAAATTACGAGTAGCTTGCTTAACATGCCATCTGTCAGTGCTATAAAGACTAGTTATTCACGTCATAGTGCAGTGGGGAAGATGCTTGCAGTGTGGATGGAAACACAGAACCAGCACAATTATCCTGTACATTCTGCCTTGATTTAAAACAAAGCCTTATTTGTTTTACAGTGAGGTAATAAATAGTGTTGAAGGCACTTCGACCTTAAAGGATGATGACGTGTTTACTACCAGCCGCGGATGGTTTAAGCGATTTAAGGCCAGGCATAGTTTCCACAACAAAAAAATGACAAGTAAGGCAGCAAGTTCCGACACCAGTGCAGCAAAAGAGTTTATTTGAAAACTTGAGAAGATTACAGAAGAAGGTCGCTACACGCCCAAGCAAGTTCTCAATACAGATAAAACCGGACTTTTCCGGGGGAAAAAATGCCGGCAAGAACAGATATCGCCAAAGAAGAAAGAACTGCACCTGGTTTCGAACCTGCAAAGGATCGTGTGAAGGTCTTACTGGCGGCAAACACAGCTAGCGATTGCAACGTAGATGATGAGGGGGGGGGGGGTAGAAGTGATAATTTTGCACGCCGGCACGTCTGTGTGTAGGCGCATCCGGCCAACTGTAGGCCGTAGCGGCAGGCTTGACTCATTTTGCGTCATTTCTATTTACGTCGTGTTTTTCAGAAACGTAACCCCGAAGTAAACCGAGGACTTACTGTATTGCTACTTTGCACTACTATCTCATGGGAGATCTACTATCCCTGACATTACTATTCCAGAAAAAAAGTACAAGGGATCAAAACCAAAACTAGGCCCATGCCTATCACGCGCGGCCAAGCCGTCTCTGCTTCCTCCGCCAACCCCACTTCTTCACAGAGTACGTGACTTGACCATCTCCTTCCGCCATCTCTGCACGACTGATAAATCCCAGACGTACATGGTAGCTAGCACGTCTCGGTGGAGTAATACAACAAGATCCAAGCTGTCGAAAACTAACAAATACACTTCAAAATCGTACAAAAAGGGTTACAGCTATTAAATTTGTTTAGCTCTACAATGAAATAACGCACCATTTTACAGTAAAACTGTTAATTGGGGACAAACATTGCAAACAGGAGGGACTATTTCTACGTCGCAATATTCAAAGCAGACCAGGTAAAAGCTGATCAACGTGCGTCACCTATGTAATGGAGAAATTCCATGAAACCAATGATCTGACCACAACTTCGGCGCCACAAATCATACGGCCTGGAGAAGCTTGCAACACAATGAATTTACTCACTTCACTAGGAAAATTTCATAAATTACTAAAAATTGCCAAAACTCAAAAAATAAAAAAATAAAAAAATACAAGAAAAAGTTATATCAACAAAAATAATTAAAATTCTACTGTGGTAAATTTGAAACCAAACAAGCCAGGTAAATAAACAAAAAACTTTACTTTAAGACTCTGGAATGTACTTTATATTTAAATTTTGTTTAAACTGAATTTAAATTATTCATGTCCCCAAATATTAAGCTACTGAATCTTGTTGTATCATCCCGAACACCTGATGGAGCAATACTAAGCAAAGCACATTCCCCGTAGCTAAAGATTTAAATTGAAATAAGGAAAACATCATTTCATACAAATTTAAATAAGGTAGTGGGAAGTGCCTACACACTTCACAAAACTGACCACCATTTGGGCTCTTGTCATGTGAGTGAGAGTTTATTGAATGCTAGTGTTAATGGACACTTAATTTCTGTCGAATAGCATTTTCTGTGAACAGTTAAGGGTTTCGTTTATTGACAGTAACATTTCCATATATAATGCAAGTGAAATATATCAAAGTTATTTTTGGAACCCCTTTGTTTTTCCAATATTTCTGCTTTAACATAATCTATGCTGTGAACGGAAAACATAGGGCCTGAAGTGATTTGACGAGTGACGTGATGTGAGAAAAATTATGTTTATGTTTTATATGTGTACTAGTTTTAATTTAAGTAACATAGTTTTTAAATCCACGTAAGTTTTGTGACTTGTCTGTTAGACATTTACTCATGGCTTTCGTCGTTCAGCGAGTCATAAATTGAATCTTAATATGTGAGTTATTTTATAATTAAATGCTTATATTTTTCAAATACGCGTGGCATAGGACACTGAAATAAATTTAAATACTGCAGATATGGGTTGCAAGTTCAATATTCACCCATTAGGTGTGACTTGTGTAGACAGCAAACAACATGTCAGTAGATTAGAAGTGCTGCATTTGATCTAATGAAAGACGGTAAACTAACTGTTCAGTTCTTCCATCTTACAAAGTAAAGAGAATTAAAAAAGAATCACTCTTAAATGAAGCATGTGTAATGAGGAAATGAAACAAATCAGTTAAGAAAGATGCAAAATATTATCAGCAACTCTCTCTCCCAGCTACGAAACTAGACATTTATTTCACAATGTTCTCAACATTTATTTAAACAGCTACTTGCAAAACATATTCACTACCTATATATTAATACTACAACTTTCATAAAAATTTTGTGGTACACATATCATCACAAACAGAAACGTTACGTGTGATGTCAAAGATGGTCTAACATAGCTCATAGAATGTGTAACATATTTTGCTACTAGGAAATACTGCTGTTGAGCCATTTGCTTTGCATTCTACTGACAATATAGCAGTCATCTCAGCACTTCCAGTAGAGATAGGAATACAGCCTACGTTGCTCTACTGCAGTAATGCCTTCTTTGTCACGGCAAAGCCAGCAGAGCGGTAAGCAACGCCATGATATGCTTGCAAGACAACAGCCATTTTTTCCCCCTTTTTAATATACACAGCAGTTTGAGTGCATAAAAATACTTCATGTGAACCTGTGTTTACAAGAATAAATTAGGTGTCTATAGTGCCATTGTTTGAAGTGTTAATTAGTTTCACGTCACATGTGAATAAAGCAGATATGAGATGCGTTATCAAAGTGGCACCGTAGTCATTATTCAGGGTGGCTACAAACTGCTGGGAATACAATTCCCTGACTTTTCCCACCCAAATTGAAAATTTTCCCTGACCTAATAATTTTTTTTAAACCCAATTTTTTATGCTTTATAAAAGAAATCATGTTTTTCTTTGTCCAATTCAATGCACTTTGCACATAGTACAATTTATAATGTATTACTAATATTACATTTGTGTTGTTTCTAAACCATTCTAGTAACGGGGCAAGTTAAAAATCAAATAAATAGTATGGATATACACCATAGCAGCAAACTGTGAGTCAAAGAAAACCAGGCAATACATGCAGACAAACAGAAAAGTAAACAACCAAAAGCATCCTTTTGCTTGTCTGCATGTATTGTCCGGTTTTGCATGACAAACCATTTGCTGCAATTATATATGTCCAAAATTCTTCTACGATTTGTAATATTTGCATGAAAAATACATGCCTCAGAAAACACTGATTGCATTGTAAACACACCAACAACATAATTTGTGTGCTCTATTTTTGCAAGTTTATTAAGTATGCCTATAATAAAATAAAAAATTAGAACTGAAAGTTACAACTCTTAAGTACATTTTGACTGTAAAAAATTTTCAGTAATACTACCTAACTTACGGCTTCTCACAATCGACAAATTAAAAGGCCTACTACATCAATAAAATATTTGTGTTAAAACTTCTTACCTCAGGAGAAACAGATTCATTACATAGTTTACACAATATAAACAATATACTTTACGTACTCTAATCCTGCACGTTGAAATAAAATAATTAAATCAAACAGACAGTTGCAACTAAAGTAATTCATTTAAATTGATGTCAAAATTCAGAGTACGTAATACAATTGTAACATTGGGAAATTAAATTTACAATTTCATGTAGTACACAATTAAATTATGTGTGGAGAAAATTCTCATCCCATAATAAAAATATTTAATGATTACATACTACCTACAATCAAAAAGCCAAGTACAGTAAACCCTCGTTTTATCGGACCTCCATTCAGCGGACTTCGTATTTAATGGACAAAATCTGACAAAATCTGGCGATACAAAACTATTCCACCGTCAGGTTAACTTATCACATGCGGCACAAGACCTACCAGGTTATTGTGCTTTGGTGAGTGACATCTGGCGCACGAATGGATAGCCGTGTAAAATGGTAGACAGAGCTATTTTTAATCGCACATCGGGGTACGTGCCGTGTCCGGGCAAGAATGATTGTCTACCTGAATCTTTTTACGAAACTGTATGATCAACAGCGCAATACCTCCCTGGTTATTGTGCTTTCGTAAGTGACATCCGGCGTGCGCACAGATAGCCGCGTAACACGGTAAGCAGAGCTAGTTGCTCATTGATGTTTTGACATGTCCGGACAAGAACGACTGTCGTGTCTACTTGAATTTTTTACGCAGTTGATATACATGCGCGATAAAGATTACGCGTTTTTTCAAATGAAATGGCGTCTGCAACAGGACAGAAAAGAAATCGAGTAACTTTGACATCAAGCAAAAATTTTGAACTAATATAATAGTTAAGAGGCCGATGTTTCGGTAGCAAAGTTGTGTGATGATTATGGTGTCACGAAACAAACTATGTCGGACATTCGAAAAGCTAAAAACTAGTTAAAGAGTTATGTATTAAAATATGATGGCACTGTTGGAAATACGTGAAACTTGCTACTGCATCTTCACACGACGAGGCAGTGTATGTTCAACAGCGCTCGCTCGTGTGGTGTAAATGTGCGAGGTATAGAGATAAAATCTGCTGCGGACAAACTAGCGCAACACATTCCTTTCTCGCTCAGCATGTCCGTCTCTTGCCCTTCAGAAATTCTCACGGACGGCGGCTAGATTATTATTTCACAACTGGTATACGATACTGCGTCGCGATGCAAACAGCGGTAGTTTAGATGGAATTTTTTTTTGTTATATATTTAGTAAATAAACACTTTACTTTGAAATACAAAGCAGTAGCTCAAGTTCACGTGTCACATCTTACCACGCAACGTAACACGAAACCAAGCTGATAGCAAGCCTCCTGTCCCTCTCCTTCTACTCTTCCCTCGCCCAACAACCTTGGTTATCTCAATGAGCGGACAAAGGCATGTGCTTATCTTTCTACTCCCGCCAGTCAGCACAAACCTTCTCTCTCTTACACTTCCAGCGATTTGACCACTACAAACATGTTGCGTTACTACGCGTATCACACTGCTATAAAGATATTTGCTTGTCTATTTTCGTGTGCCGGTTTTGGTACTTCGCGATTTACAGGACATCTGATTTACCGGACCACACCTCCCTCCAAATAGTCCGGTAAAACGAGGGTTTACTTTACTATACAAGATTACACAAAAAAATTCCTTGGAAAAATTGCATGGCAGGAGGCAAGTTTGCTTTCTCATGTTACAAAAGATAGCTGTATCATTTTACAAGCCAGTACCAGCATTTCACACTACACACTACCGGAGTATAGCGCACGTAAAAAAAAAAAAACGCCGACATGTTATCAACCTACCACTCAGAAAGAAGCATCTGGGGGAAGGGGGGGGGCCTAAGAGAGCCGAGAGATGGGAACGTTATCAGCCTTCTGCATCAGTAGGGAGCGTCGAGCAATATACAACTGAATACATTACGGATAAAAGTGGCGTATGTGACGCAGCGGGCCA
>PNEQ01080556.1:10512-70604 GCA_003012365.1 Medauroidea extradentata
CCCCCCCCCCCCCACCCTTAGAGAGGTTCCTCTTCTATCTCCAGCCATGTTAAAGTTCTTCCCCCTTGACACCTCATCCATCTTATTCACAGGCAAGCACATACAAGTTGCTCTTAAAATAGAATTCCGCCCGCCCTTTCTACCATCCCTTCTTTCCAATAGGCGACTGTATGTGTGTTACAAATTAAAGTTGATGAAAATAACAAAAAGAAAGAAAACAGCATGGCAGGATGCAAGTTTGCTTTCTCATGTTACAAAAGATAGCTGTATCATTTTACAAGCCGGTAGCTGCTTTTCACACTAACGAAGTATAGCACATGTAAAAAAAAAAACGCTGACATGTTTTCAGCCTTCCACATCAGAAGGAAGCATCTGGGGGAGGGGGGCCTAAAGAGAGACGAGAGACCTAAGAGAGAGACGAGAGACGTGCACCACGTAAAAAAAAAAAAAGCCGAAGGCGACACGTTATCAGCCTTCTGCATCAGCAGGAAGCGAGTAAACAACTGAATAGATTACGGATAAAAGTGGCGTATGTGACGCAGCGGCTTTCTTCCCCGGGATTCTGGTACCGTGATGTCCGATGAAAGGCACCAGACGCGTCTTCACGCTTGCCAGTCCGCGCTACTCCATTCATGTAGGCCTCATTTTAACTGATTTTAACTATTGCTTTTCGATTTCCGAAAAAGGAGATGGGGCGGGGAATTTTCCCTGACTATTCCCTGACTTTTTCAGGCCACTAAAATTCCCTGACTATTCCCGGTTTTCCCGCCCTGTCGCCACCCTGTTATTTATGTTTCATCAACGAAAATCAGCCTGTACAAAAATGTTGCGTGCTTAATAGTTTAAAATGTGCACTGTTTTAGGTTGATATCGCAAAATGTGCATTTTATGAGAGTGTAAATCACCACTTTTATTTTCAATGTATATTTTTTATGGTTTACAATACAACCTCGTTAAGATGTCCGCAATGCAACAAAAAAAAAAAGTAATGCTTCTTAGGAATACTTCTTAAAAGGGTTGAATTAGGTATATACCTACATGTTCATATGAACAAGATGCAAAACTATTCAACTTATTAAGCAGGAAACTTCTTAAGAGTGTTACGTGCACAATATTTTGTTGTTTATAACTAGGCCAACATAACCAAGTATAAGGATGTATACGGCAGGATCCAACATATTAATTGGGGATGCTAGCAGAGAAATTAACAGTAAAATTTATTCAAAATTTACGGTTTAACAGTTAAAGCAAGATAAAAGTAGTAAATTTTGTGTGTCAATTTTATCTGATTTATATCATGTTTGGGCTCATTTTAAAGCTAATTTAATTTCAAGGACATTTTCTGAGTAACATTTTCTTATAGTTTGCCTCATTTGGGTTTTTAAAATTTCAAGTAGCCTCTTAGCTCGCTTCTTCTGGAATGGGATTTATCTGGCAGGCAGGTCAGAGTTCAGACGCTTGGAGGCTGACGTACAGAGACGTGCTGGAATGCGGCGAGGGCAGCATGTCGTTATGCCTTCGACGTGGGTGGTAGTGTTGTGTGCAACAGAACTCCAAAAAGGTGGTGATCCGCGACAGATTAATGATGCAGCACATCCCCAATTAATAAACTAATGAATATTTAGTTGGTATTGTGGAATAAAACGCTTTGCAAATTTGTCAGTAACTATGTTACATATATTTTTTTTAATGTTATAAATGTCAATTGACCGGCTTTTCAATCAACTTGGGTCCCGTTGTATCCCTCCGTTGCTCGGCCGAGTAAGTTGGAGTGTTCACCCGGGAGAAGTTAGTCGTGGTATGTCCGAACTTGGACTCGATCACACAAAGATGGCCGGCTGAGTGTTTTGTTAGTTTGGGCGTCAAGCAGGAGGAAGAGGAAGTATTAGATGTGGGAGAGGGGCTGTGAAGCCTAGAGGGCGGATTTGCCAGTAAAGTGGACAGTATTGCCATCACTAGCTTCTTTTTTTTTTTGTTTTGCTTTGTTTACTGTGTGTAGTAATACTCATGTAAGTAGGTGCACGAAACAGCTGCACATGTGGATATTGCGGTTTTACGACACCGTCGGGGAAAGTAGTTACTTGTATCCTGTAGTTTTGTTTAGTTTGTTTTCTTTCGTGGAGCAAACTGAGGCATATCACAACTGATGAAAGACCTGGACGAACACTCATGACGTTTTGAATTCAGGCACCAGTATCACCAATTCACTTTCACATCTTAAGTACCGTATTTACGCGAATATAACACCAGCCCATGTATAACAGCCCCCTTAATTTTAAATTTTAAATATTGAGAAAATTAAATATTTGTGTATAATACCCGTGGCAAAATAAATTTCCCGCAACGTCCATTAACCCCCCCCCCTTCCCCCCGAGTAGAAACGAATTGACTCGCCCAAGTTATTTTAACGACAGTGGTGCTGTAACTTAGCGGAAGCCGGAAGTTTTTTTTACAGTTATCCAGTAGTAAACACGTGGTCAACCTTCTATTGTCTATGTACATTGCTTGAAAAAGGGTAAAACTAGAGCCAGTTACACAGCATCTTTTAAGTTTAAAGTTGTGTGGTATGTGGAAGAAAAAAGTAAACGTGTAGCTGCAAGACATTTTTCTATTAATACACAGTACATTCGTGAGTGGTGTAGAAACAAGGAAAAACTTCAGCTGGCACCTAAAAATAAATGTGCGTTTCGTAGCAGAAAATGTGCACATCCAAAAGTGGAAGAACACCTGCTTGAGTACATGATCAATTTAAGAAAAGATGGTTATTCTGTATATACAGAAATGCTACAGTTACAAGCAAGCAAGATCGCACGTAACCTCAACATTGAGC
The DNA here is from genome assembly GCA_003012365.1 of Medauroidea extradentata. NCBI lineage: Eukaryota > Metazoa > Arthropoda > Insecta > Phasmatodea > Phasmatidae > Medauroidea > Medauroidea extradentata. The sequence continues at coordinate 13,343 of PNEQ01080556.1, forward strand.
AAGTGAACTTCAGAGCTAGTTACGGTTGGGTAAGAAGGTTCATGAAGAGAAAAAACTTGTCCATTCGCTACAGAAGATTGGCACAAAAAATGCCAGAGGAATATGAAGCACAGCTGCTAAATTTTCAGCGGTACGTAATTGTGCTACGAAAAAAGGAGGACTATCTTTTATCACAAGTCGGAAAAGCCGATCGGACACCGGTGTAGTTCGACATGCCTGAATCAACTACAGTTTCACTGGTAGGAGAAAGGTCAGTTCCCGTTAAAACTACATGTGCTGACAAACAACGTTACCCGGTTATGCTGGCTATTACAGCGGAGGGCCGAAAACTTCCGCCGTACGTAATATTCAAGCGGAAAACATTACCGAAAGACGTGTTTCCACCAGGAATCATAGTGAGGGCTCAAGAAAAGGGTTGGATGACAAACAAACTTGTACTGGACTGGCTGAAGTGTGTGTGGAAACGTCGACCTGGTGCTTCGCTGCAAAAGCGTGCCATGTTAGTGCTGGACAGTTTTCGTGGCCACCTAACTGAACCTGTGAAGCAGTGCGTAAATGAAGACAGTGATCTTGTTGTCATCCCAGGAGGTATGACAAAGGTTTTGGAGCAGCTGGATGTCGTCGTGAACAGGCAGTTCAAGGTGGAATTCAGGCGCCAATATAACACGTGGATGACAACAGCTGAAAAGAACCTCACACTGACTGGAAGGATGAAGCGTGCTCCACTACCAACAGTGTGTTCGTGGATTTTGGTGGTGTGGCGATCCATTTCGCAGGAAATGATTGCCAAAAGTTTCAAGGTGACCAGTATTTCATCCAACTTGGACGGCACAGAGGACGAAATGCTGCATTATGTTCCAGACACGCCTTCAGACAGCGATTCTGCCAGCATTGAAAGTGACGATTTGTAATGCCGTAACAATCAGAACACGTATTTTTTTTAGTAGTGTATTTTGAATTGTCTGTAAATAGGTATTTGAATAGTGAAAAAAAAAGTGTGTTTTCATAGTTTGTTCTACCATATGACGACTCCAACGGAGAAGAACTTGTTTTATTTTTATGTTAACGACTTGAAATATGGCGGCTGCCATGATTGTTTACGTGAGTAGATGCTTTGTTATTATGTTTGATAATAAAATATATGTTTATTACAGTAAATGGTATGATTTTTATATCTTTTGCAACCTATTTACTTATAATTTGATATGTTTTAGTTGAAAATAATAACCAGTTAAAGTACACGTAATTTCAGATGACAAAAAATGTTTTTGAAAAAAATTTTTTTTTTTCAATTATCTCGTATATAACAGCCTCCCAAGGTATACATTTTATTTTTTGGCAAAAAAAAAAGGGCTGTTATATTCACATAAATGTGGTAGATAAAATCACTGGAATGAATTTGAGTACTTTAGCAAAGACTGTGCCATAACGCCTGGTGAACTGTCAATAAATGAAACCGAATGTTAATAAATATTTTTTGTTATTTTCTCTCTACGTGAGCTTTTTGGTGAACACCTCAGGCTATCCGGGCATGTAAAAATAGAAGCATAATTTCTGGAGTAGTCGCCGTGAATAGAAGGTGGCTGCAAGGGATAAGGAAAAGTTTCAGTTCCAGACTTTCTCCGCTTCATCATTCTCCTGTTACACCATTTAATAACAATAAACATCAGAGGTCCGCCATCCCCGCTACAAGTCACTACAACAACAAACAAGCAAATAAACAACAAATCCCTGTCCCAGTTACAGGAGGGTTTTACTGTACTATACAGACACTAGTTGACCGAAAGTACCCAAGATAATATTTGTAATATTAGTTTCATATCTTCCACAACAAAATGATTTAATGGCAAGGTATTGTCTAGTTGCTGAGTTATTAAGGGGGAGAGTGAATACGCTAATAAGTAGCAGTATCAGTTGAAATGAGGTTCTGGTATAACGACAATTTCTGCTGTCATTGTCAACTCTCGTCTTAACGAGATTCCACTGTAGTCGACTTAAAAAAATTGTCAAGTTTTTAATACTATGATTGGTATGAAGTATGTGAACGATTAGGTAATTTTTACTGCTAGTATTACAAGTAAGTAAAGATATTGCTGTCAAGATATTGTAAACACATAGCCTTCAAGAACACATTGAGTAAATTGAGGAAAACCAGCAGTAGTTTTTCTTTAGACCACCCACTTACCTGCATATTTTGCGTGATTAATTCTCGCAACGGTATCCTAGTTGCTCTGGATACAACACTTGAAATCACAAAACCTATAAAAACGGAACACTTATATTTTTATAAATATCAATATAATAATATCCAGAGCTCTAACCTAATACAAAGAAAAAAATAATCATGTTCTCATTTTGAAATAATTTTAACGTTCGTAAATGTTTGCATGAGAGGTTTTCAGATATTATAATTCTTTTCTAATTATGAAAGATCAGTACCTGCCATATTCCAATTCTTCAATTTTTGCTTTAATTCCATACAAGGAGATTTATTACAATTTCCCGTTTGACATGACACAGGTATTACCTTCTTAAGCATTACCAAATTGTCACACCTTCACTGCTTTTCTTAGGGCCGTATCTCTAAATGGTTTTCGAATGACAACTAACTGCGATCCCCACATAGAAAGCATTGGTGAGGGGTTGGTTGTCAATTGAAGATGTCTATAGTTTCGGCCCTTAGTCTTTGACTAGTTACATTCCGGAAGAAGAAAGTCATTTTTTTACGGATGTTCAGAGGGTAGTAAAAACAATAGCAGTCAAGCAATGCCAACTGTATAAAATGCAAGAATTATTACTGTTTGTTATTATTTCCATTGCTGTAGCTTGGGGAGAGTTGCTTGCATTTTATGCTATGTATGACATCACAAAGAAGTGTTTTGTTTTTGTTTGGTGTGTGTACGAAGCCAAGTATGACGTGCACTGGCACATAGCACAAACTCGGCCTCTTATAATATAGTTATTTCAATTTTCTTTATTAATATTTTGTTGTTCATAACTAGGCCAACATAACCAAGTATAAGGATGTATACAGCAGGGTCCAAAATATTAATTGGGGATGCTAGCAGAGAAATTAACAGTAAAATGTATTCCAAATTTAAAATGTAACAGATAAAGCAAGGTAAAAGTAGCACATTTTAAGTGTGAATTTTATCTGATTTTTATGTTGTGTTTAGACACTTTTGAAAGAAAATTTAATCTTGAACAATTTTTCTAAGTAACTTTTTCGTGTATTTTTCCACATTTGGACTGTTTAAAGTTTCAAGTAGCATCTTAGCTCACTTCTTCTGGAATGGGATTTATCTGGCAGGCAGGTCAGAGTTCAAACGCTTGGAGGTACGTACAGTGGCATGCTGGAATGCAGCGAGGGCAGCATGTCGTTAGGCCTTCGACGTGGGTCAAAGTGTCGTGTGCAACAGAACTACGAAAAGGTGGTGATCCACTACAGATTGATGACGCAGCACCTCCCCAATTAATAAACTAATGAATATTTAGCTGTTACTGGGCAATAGAAAATTGTGCAAATTTATCTATAACTGCGTTACGTAGTTTTCCTTTGGTATAAATCTCGACTGACTGTTATTTAAAACGGTGTATCACACCGCTGTGTGGGTGCAACAGCGCATGTTCGCCACGAACGAAGAGTCTTGAAAAGATGGCTGGAGACGGCGGACGGTGTGAAGACGCGGTTAGGGAGTGGGGCTGTGCAGGAAAACGAAAGGGGCGCTGGCACAACTACAGTATAACCCCGCTCGTACGACACTCTGTTTGTATGTACACTTCGCTCGTACGTACAGATATTCGCGAACAGTGAAAAAAATAAAATTTTAGTAATTGAAAATCAGTCGCTGAGATATATTAAAACGACGTTATAAGTCACAATATGTATAAGCAATAAAGGTGTATGAGCTCAACTCAATGTGTGAAAACGGCAGAAAATACTGCAAAAATTCATTAAGAAACACAGTTGCAGGTGCATAAGCCGCAGAGCGCGAGATGGGTCAGTGACCTGCTGCCAACTCACAGCTATTTCTCAGAGCGTCAGCCGCTTCTCTCTCGCTCGCTCTACCTCTTTATCTCTCTCTGGTGACATCTGTGCTGCTCATCATAGCTCATGCCCCACCCATCGCTGCCAGCCAATGTCAGCACTGGGTGGGCATCACATGCGTAAAAAAATTGTTACCGCCATTTTCCTTCTCTTCTCCCCCCTTGCCTAACGCAACGGAACAATTCATTCTGAGCAATTAATTGCTAATGTACGTTTTCGATTTTTGCTTTCCTTCACGGACTGAGATTTGGATTCTGATTACAGTTTCGAAGCAGAAAGTGTACACGTCAAACTATATTGGTTACATATAATTTCTAATAGGACAAACATAATCACGAGCCGTTTATACATGCTATTTTGAAGTTAGGCCTACACGCTACGCTAAGGCCGTATATTTTTGTAGACATTTACAGTTAATTTAACTTGTTCGTGTTTTATGGAAATTATTTTGCTCATCATTTAATTGGAAAATTTCGCTAATCTATGTTTTACTATAGGAAGTAAGATAAAATACTTTATATTCTCAAAAGAAACTTGCAAACCTACATGTGTTATACAGTATTTTTACGAAACGTTCCGCTACAGTTTCCATTCATTTTAACTGACTTTGTAATCTTTTCTGAAGAAATGAGGTAGAAATTTAAGTCAGAATATATTATCGCACAATACAAACGTTAACTTAATATATAAAAAAGACGTGAATACAACTACTGCCCGTAAAGAGAAACCAACATGCCTTGTTAATAATTTTTTACGTTTAGAAGTTATTCAAGTACATTTAGGGTATTATTTTGTTTATATTGCAGCATTCTATTAAAGGATTATTCTTTATCAACTTAAACACTGTTGAACATCTTATTTGCCAGTGGCATAAGTAAACACTGCAATTATTTCCCGCTGCATGTAAAGTTAATGGCGATGTAACATTCTTGTTTTTTGGCTTTTTATTTACTGGTCTATTGTTTACGCACAAATGGAGTATTAATTTACTCAGGATTTTTCGGCGTACTAAAATAATATGTGTAAGAACACCTGCTTTAGGATATAAGTCTCTTGAAAACGTAATCGTATCCTCAGAGACCTCTTACTGATTCTCGCTCACGTCCGGGCCGGAGCGGGTGGGAGAGGGGGTTGCTGTCGTGCCAAAATTTTGTCATATCGGTTCGTATGGACAACTCGGTCGTACGGACAAATTTTGGGGAACCGTGAGTGTCCGTAGAATCGGGGTTTGACTGTAGTTAGACTGCCTGTGTTGGCATTTTCACTATTTTCGTCGTTAGTATACCAAGAATCACTGTAACCAATGTAGTAAGGTAGAAAGAAAAGAAAGCAACTAGTAGCGGAGGAAAGCTTCGCCTTTACCGTATTCATGATGTAGTTAGATCACTTGTATGTGGTGATGACTTTTATACTGATTAGTTGAGTAGTGGTTGAGCAACGAGTGGAATTCCAGCATGCAAGCTATTTCGCGGCAAACTTGCTGCAGTGTGTAGCCAAAGAGCCTAAAAATATATCTATATATATTCTTTTGTAGTCTTCTGTCGATAATAAAAAAACTTAAGTTCGTTGTTCTCATTGTTCTGAAGCCAAGAGTCTAGAATTATAAAAGGAACTGTATCTTGCGGAAAAATCATGTTGTAAGCAAAAACCTTACTGGAAAATATAAAGCCGTGCAACTGAGCTGGTATTTCTAATTTTATTAACAAGTATTTCCCGCTTTAATCAAATTATCTCCTGGAAATATCATCAGCACTGTTCTAGTTGCAATTTGATTTTTCTTTGCTAAATTACCTAGTAATCTCACCACTGAGCATTCGGGCAAGTATATCTCGGACACAAACTTCCGCCCCCGTCGACGACAACGAGAACTTCCAGAATAAGAAACAGCATTGACAAACACCAACAAAAGCAACTCCGGACATCAACATACAACACATTCCACCCACGTTATAAGTGTCGCCGCGAACAGGGACAACACCACCACCTTAACAACAACACATTCCAGCCCCATTACAAGTGGCGCCCGAACAGGGACCCGAGGGAACCAAAGTACCTCGGGGAGCCCTGGGACCAGCAACAACAACCAGCCCTTCCAGTGTCAGGACAGCGGCAGTTCTAGGACAGCGGCAGTGAAGAGGCTCACATCTGCATAGCCTTTCCCTTTCAGTGCCAATAAAAAAAAGATACATATGCACCTTAGATGTCTACAAAAGTCTAAGTAGTAGAAGAGAGAAGCCGACAGATAGGTTAGTGTTTACCAGTGCGGGTAAGTAGCAAGGGTGAGCCGTATTAAAATTGTGCATCGTATTAGCAAGTTATTTTTTTTTCTGTTGTAGTTTTTATTCCTTAAACCACCAAAAAGGTAAAATAAGGAATGTAAACATTGTTGTTTATTTTATGTGGGTACAAGTTAAATTAAGCACACACATTGTCTAGGTAATGGCACCAGTGGTAACCAGATCTAAAGGCATGGCAGCTGTTGCAGATAAACCTAGCGAAAATATAACTGGTAGTGATAGTGAGCACATAATGAGTGGTGTAGAATGGTCTAGTGAAGAAAATATTAGTGAGCAAACCACTTCAGAAGCAGGCAGTAAATCAGGGTCTGACATGATGTCTTCCTCAGCTGTAAGAGAAGAAAAGGGGTTGGCAAGTGTGATAAAGGAGATGTTAGAGGTGCAGAGTAGGGTTCTAGTAGGAGAATTCAAACGGCTAAGAGAGGAATTAAAAGATGAACTAGGTACGATGAGATTTAAAAAAACAGAATTTGAGAGTAATTGTACAACAAGGTTATGTTAGGTGGAAGGGAGTGTGAGGTATTGGTGCTAGGGCAAACCAATATTACTAGTAGGGTAGAGGAAGTTGAGAGGAGTTTACAAACAGAACATCATCATGTTGACAGTCTGATAACACAAACCACTTTACTATGAAAACTTATATGTCATAATCAAAGGGGAAATTGCAAAGACTAACAGTACATGTGAGGCAGTGCGGAGGTGTGTCGAGGAGGAAGCTGTGGAAAGAACTGCACAATTATAGGTCTATCGGAATAAAGTGAGCACTAAAGATTTAATCTTTAAAAAAATAACTAGTTGTTATTGCATACAAGTCAACAATAACAACAGTTACATTATTGTTCGTATGGTTGGTAGCGAATAATTGCATGTAGTTCCGTGTATTTTCTTATTTGAATACAGCATTAGTGAAACAACATCAAATGCAAACGACCTCTCTGTATTTAATATACCTTAAAATGGTTATTTAAGTTTTAATTGACCTACCAACTAACTGTGTAATTTTATTTAATTAGGGTAAGCACAAAGCGACGCAACCAAGCCAATTGCCGTTGGCACACGCCGCTAATGCTTCACGCCACAAAAGTAGTTTAAAGTTCCACTGACAGATGGCATCAGAGTTAGGTTTTCGTTGCTTCGCCAAGCTTCGCTTGAAAGCGAATTGCGTCATTTAGTTTGTTTGTCCGTTATGTAATGAATATCAGTGGTAAATTATGTGAAGTCATTATTAATATAAGTTGTAATGTTTTATGATCTCCAGCCTAAGTAGCCTATCTGGAAATACAAACAGCATTTTTTTCCCTGTTTCACACATTAAGAAAATATTATTTATTGTTTCTCTTTACGTGCGTCGTCGTCGTTCATTGCAGTATGCTGAACGGAATTTGTATTCTTGAGTTGCGTGTGTCGTGTGTTTTTAGTGGCGGTTTTAGTTTAAAAGTTAGAATATACTGTATATGCATCTACGAGATTCTTAACGGTAATAGCGCTGTTCGAGTAGACACAGAGAAACCAGTGATATTATAAGACGTTTACTCGCAGGTATTTATAACTAAGATTACTACTGAGTATAACATATATTCAGCACCCGAGCATTTAATGAGTAGATATTGTAGATAACATTTATCGGAGCCATGTAATGTAAATGTAAACAATGTACAAGCTTACGTAAATAAAGGCACGTGGCAATGTTGATGTTTACATGCAGCAGAAAGATATAAACTGGCAGAAAATAGAAATTAATCAGGGCTTTTTTGAGTGCTCACTTTATTCCGAATCACCTATAGGTGAAATGGAAAGGGAGATTGTCGAAAACATAGTACCTAAACTAAACAGGATGGAAGCAGAATTAGTGGCACAAGAAAGGAAGATCAATGAGGTAAGGGAAGTAAGTAATGGGGCTGGTGTGAGTATATTAACTGGGGGGTTGCAGTAACATAAGGTTCAGCCAGTCTTATCAAGAGAAAGATATTCCAAAGATTTCACGTAAGTCAGGTATTCATCCTAAGAGACATCTAAGTAAGCTGAGCGAGTTCCTTTCGATTTTTAACTGCAATGATGAGGAAAAACTAATTGTGGCTAAGAGATCTATTATAGGCACCAGTGCCAACTGGCTGAAATTAGCAGAATATAGGGTTAAAACATTCAGAGACTTTGAGAGGGAATTCACAGGGGAATATTGGAACAGCAAGATACAGGGGATTGATAGGGCAAAACTGTATCAGGACAGATGTACAAGTGCTAATCTAGAGAGCCACCTTAGTGCAGTAGTAGAGAGATCTAAATATTATGATGTTCCCTTTTCTGAGGAGGAAATCATTACACTTGTATTTTCACAAACACCAGTAAATATTCAGAAAGGGTTAGTAGGCAAGGAAATCACAACTATTGAGCAATTGATAAAAATTCTCAAGGCGTTAGATAGGATACATAACCTCAAAATTAGCTAGGGAAACCAGAGCAGGAGGAACGTTAACCAACCTAACATTAGTAGGAGGCCAGTAATTAGATTTGAACAAGACTGAGAAGTAGGTGCACTGGGGTACCCGTTGTTTCACCTAAAAATGTTTTGCCTAATCGTAGGCAAATTGACTTTAGGCACTATGACTTTAAACACAATGACTTTAGGCACTATGACTTTAGGCAAAATTAATTTTAGGCTAAACGACTTTAGGTGAATTTTTTTAGGCAAAACAATTTTAGGCAAAACAACTTTAGGGGAAATGACTTTTAGGCAAGCTAAGCGAGGAGGGCAAAACTTTGTAGAAAGCATTTTAGGCAAAATGATTTTAGCAAAAATTATTTTAGGAAACAACTTTGTCTCAAGTTTATCAAAGGGCTGAAATTTAAATCAAACAGATTTTAGGCCAAACGACTTTAGGCCAAACGAATTTAGGCAAAACGAATTTTGGAGAAACTATTTTAGGCCAAATAATTATAGGCAAAATTATGTTAGGCAAAACGATTTTAGGCGAAACGACTAGGACAATAGGTTTTTAGGCAATATTACTTTAGGCAAAAGTATATTAGGCTAAACAACTTTAGGCAAACTTAATTTAGGCAAAACGAATTTAGGCAAACAACTTTAGGCTGAATGACTTTTTCGCGAGTTAAGCGAGATGCTAGTATTTTAAGAAAACTATTTTAGGCAAAATTGTTTTATGCAAAACGACTATCGACATTTCAGCAAACAGATTTTAAGCTGAACGACTTTAGGCTAAACTAGTTTAGGCAAAACGAATTTAGGCAAAAGTGTTTTAGGCAAAACTAATTTAGGCTAAATGATTTTAGGCAAAACTACATTAGGCCAAATGATTTTAGGCGATAATTCTTTAGGCAAAAATACTATAGGAGAAACTATTTTTGGGCAAAACCGTAATTGTTGCTTCATGTGGCAAACAAAAATATGTTTTTACACACCATCTTGTTCATATTTCCCTCATAGGTGGCACCACTATTTCGATAACTCGAAAGACTGGAACAGATACACCTAGTTCAATCTATTACAAACAGATAGCGTTGCAGTTCGGATAGCTGGTAATCTCATACACTGTAAATAGTTCACAAAAGTTCCGGCAGGCCACAAAGAAGATTGTAATCTAATTTACAGTTCCCGCCTGAGGCAGGGTCTGCAATGTGATGTGAGGAGGCAGACCCCAGTATTAGCCGGCTGATCTACCTGAGAAACTATCCTGTCTCTAGAGGCCAGCCGGATGAATGAGTGACGATGCATGAAATGCTGATAGAGCAGCGCCAAAACGAAAGGGTGAGGAAAACAGGAGAACCCCGAGAAAATCCACCGGGCAGCTGCTTTGTCCGGCACAAAAGCCACATTGGAAAATCTGGGTGTCTCCGACAGTGATCGAACCCCAGTACGCTAGGTGAAAGGCCCGCGCTCTGGCGCTGAGCCACCGCTAGGGATATTGTCTCTCTTCCGACAACTTTTAAATGAAAAATTAGATGGAACATTGACAAAGAGAGACATCACTGTAATATGAAATCCACGTTCACAACAACTGAATTTCGTGTGATAAAAAAATTGGGACCCTGAGACAGAGTACAAACTATTCTACAGCGAACTACGTGCAGCACAGCACTCTGTAGCACAACATAGTTGGTTGAGAGTTGGCCTGTGACACAAAATGTCCCGGGTTCGAATCCCGTGATAGGTGTGAGAATGAATTTGTGTCTGTTTCGCTGGCCCAAGAGTTGAGAAAAGTTTAGATAGTGGAGTTATAGAGTTCTGAGACACTACTGCAGCATGAGTTCTTGCTGAATATGACCTCTTGAAGCAATAATTCAGTCGTTTTGCTCCCATGAACTTAACCACAACAGAATTAAATTTTTCTACACTATTACTGTCAATATCTTTCAAGAGACTCCTAGCATTACAAAGAATACAGTGATTCTGAACGTCTTCTAGTACTGCATATTAACCAGTCTTGATCATTTGTGGTAGCCAGTTCTTTTCATCAGGTTATTTTCATCTTCACAAAAGTACGATAAACAATTGGAATGATCACCAAAAATGTGCTTTGGTACATTAGCTGCATCCTTATGCAAGCTCAAAATCTTCTCATTTTCAGTGACTTTTTCCATTTCTCTCTAATGACGAGCAGCACAGACAACAGCAGTTCTCATTATTACTATGCTGTTTCCAACAGCTTGTCTCAGTTTAATGTGTTTTAACTTACTGTTGGATGCAATATCTTTCAGTTTGTTGCCATAATTCCTTAATATGTGATTGCGACTTTCAACTTTTTCAACTGTAATATCATCATAAGGTCGTGCAGAAAGAATTCTGCTGTACACGCTGCTGTCACCATTAGCGATTAGTGTGTTATATTTGAGGCCATAACTCTGTACGCTATTTTTAAATCCTTCAATCACAATATCAGCTTCCATGCTACTAGCACTGCCATCCCAATTCTTGTAACATGCATGTGGTTTTGATTTAGTGTTATTTACTTTCGCTCGGTTGCACGTTTGTACCTATTTCTCACACCAATGAAGAGAACTTTCCTTGTATAAAAACCAACAATTGCAACCACAGTTCGGTAAACTCTTTTCGCCCACTGTCCATCTGCAACAACAGGAATTCCAGGTATAACATCCAATCCGACATCGCCTCTGGCAATAGCAAGTTTCGCCTCTTCCTTTGCAGCTTTAGCCATCTCTGTCAATGCTTTTTCTTCCGAACCTTCACATACTCTGTTGCGGTACTTTGCAAGTTTGCATATGTATTTTGAGACATTGATGGGATGTTGAGGCTGGATGCAAGTTCCTCAAGTTGCCTAAATCCTATTCAAATACACATAGCTCCAGAAACAGCTGCAGTGTTAACATCGATTATTTGCTTGCTATCAGTGTCTGTTGGTAAACAAAATTTCACATTGCACATCAGGGGCGTCATTTCAGGTTTCTCCAGGGAGGGGGGGAGGGCAAGATTTTTTTCGGTGACAGTGACCTTCTGGCATCTTTTTTTATTAGTTAGGTTGTATTAGAAACTTAAATAATAAAAATTCAGTTTTATGTGTTTAAGTTAGCATTATTTAATTAACAAAATACAAAAACTAGATTTTATACACTTAAGATTCTAAATGCAGGAGGGGGGCATTTGTCCCCCTCTCCTGCCCCCTTAAATGACGCCCCTGTTGCACTTGTTGCATGTCACTGACAATATGAACAAGAGACCTTTTCGCTGTTCTTTTATAATGTCTCAATTCTCTACTGTACATCCAAATTACCCATGATTAGAGATTGCTTTCAATTTCTTAAATAAAAAAAAATATATTTACACTATGTCTACCTGTCACGTCGAAACAATCAGCTTTGTTTGTCACTCACGAGGCTGGAATGGATCTGTAACTCGCACACTTCTTCGTCAGCTGGAGAAATCTGTGAATCGTAACCATTTAGTAACTGAAACGTTGACTAATTAAATGTGACGGAATAAAAAAAACTTAACGGGATCATCTTTTAATGGTGTTTCACACTTATTGGATTCCATTTGTTCAAGCATTTAAATAATTCAGAATATCCTACACATCAGCAAGATACAATGATGATTCCGAGCGTAATTATTAGCGTAAATGGGTGTAAATAAACACAAAATAACAGTTGTAACCTGTTTAGAACGACCAACAGTAACATACAAAATTTACATAGCAAGGAAGAAAATATCCAGTTTCTCGTTCTGGTATTTCATTGGTTTTCCTAAGGCCACATTTTCGACTATTGACGTCAGTCGTCGATGTGCCGGTATCGTTACTGTAACGCATTGCGTTTAGCGTTTAACGCGACCTCAGTTGTAGCCGGGCCTTTAGATATGATAGATATATCTTGGTCAGCGCTTAACATCGAGGTCTTTAGCGCTTGTGCGGGGTGACATGATGCAAGTATGGAGCAGCGCCGGAATGAATTGGCGAGGGAAACGGGAGATCCCCGAGAAAACCCGCCAACTAGCCGCATTGTCCGGCACGATTCCCACATGCGAAAATCTGGGGACAGACCCCGCCGGGAATCGAACCCGGATCGCCTTGGTGGGAGGCGAATGGTCTAACCTCTCTGCCACCATGGCCCCTCCGGGCCTTTAGAGGGTGCATATCTAATCTAGCAGAATACGTCACTTGATTTTTGCGTATGTGAGATTAATTGTGCAGTTGGAATGGACCAACACAATTTAACAAAAAAAATATTAATTAAATAAAAAAACAATTATGTCGATTTTGGTTGATTTTGTTTCTGTTTTTTAGTATTTAAATAGGAAAACACACGGAACTATATTGTGTAATTTCACTGCCAACCATATAAGAAGTAAAGGGACTATAGTTAAGCCCAATACACACGAGACTCTTTCTTGTACACCAAGGTGATCACGAAAAGGTGAACAAGAAAGTTTACACTCCCTTGTATACATACTTCATGAACGTACCGTACACACGGTAGTGCTTGCGTACTAGCTTGAATGTGCCTCTATGCCAAATAGTGTTCGAAATACAAGGGTCTTTTTTGTTTTTTTATATTATTTTTTTTAATTTTGTGATTTTTCTTACTACAAAAAATAACAATGATATGGAATTTGTCATTTTGAATTATACGAGACATCAGTTATATACAGGATATAAACTGAAAAATAAAGTTTTGTGCCTATACGAGGCTTCAATTTGTGTTCTACTCTCAAATAAATACTATTTAGAATATATTAACGTACGTAAACGAGCCACATGAAAATATAAACAAACGACTTGCATGGGAAGGGGCATGAAAATTAGAACCGCCTCTAAATGATTGTAGCTAGAATGCAAGATCTTGCATGCATGCTACTTGCATACAAGTCGGCCATTCACACAATGCAAGTCACCTTGAACAAGAAGATGTTCACCTTCTTGTTCAAAAAAGATAACCGTGTGTATTGGGCTTTAACGTTGAATTGTATACAGTACCTGCTAGCTATATTTTTCAACGGCTAAAATTAACGGCTCACTTTTTCCCGAATGACCTATAGATAAATGTGACACTGTGATAATTTAAATTTAATTATCAATGTCACTTGACTGAACGAAAATGTGAACAAAAATATGTTTACTTCAGGTAGGAAGGAGGTTTATTGTTTTGAGAAACTACAAATTATTGTGTGGTACTATTTTCGCATTACTTACCTTCTGCTTTTATCACGAAGCCCTATTAGTGCGCAGGGGCCATGGTGGCCGAATGGTCAGACCATTCACCTCCCACCAAGGCGATCTGGGTTCGATTCCCGGCGGGTTCTGTCCCAGGATTTTCGCATGTGAGAATCATGCCAGACGATGCTGCTGGCCGGCGGGTTTTCTCGGAGATCTCCAGTTTCCCCCGCCCATTCATTCCGGCGCTGCTCCATACTCACATCATGTCACCATGTCAAAGACCTTGATGTTGAGCGGTGACCAAATTCACTCACTCTCTCACCTATTATCGCGCGCCGTTTTTTTTTTCGCTGACAAATACAATTTGGATTTGCGGGGTTTTCTACAAACTTGTAACGTGGTAGTTACAACTGTGAAGTAAGGAACACTTATCTGTTTGGAAGAACATTTCGATTTACATGCAGAAAGGCTCTTATCTCTAGTGTAATCTTCCTATTCCTACTCTTGTCCGGCTACCAAGATCATGTAACACGACTCATCATCATTTCCCTGCCTCTCTTCTTCGTTAGCTGTCTCCCACGACCACGTCCGACCACTGTGCCAGCTTGCAGAAAGTGTGCAGCGTCTTCATACTTGAAAGATTACTCGAAATTATCTGCTGTAACAATGGGGGACAAAGCGGCAAAGTTTCTTGTTAATAATGTCTCTACCTCCCCATAAAAATTTTTTTTTACTTTGGAGTACTCTACTTATGAGAAAATACACACTAAAATAGTTGTAAAACAGTGTTTTTCAACGCCATTTTTATCATTAAAAAATTATAATTTCAGACAAATTAAAAAATGGAACTGTCAACACTTTAACTCTTGGATAATTCAAACAGAATGATTTACATGGGATAGTGTCGATTCAAGTCCGGACTGTCTGCACGACATGGTTTAAAGTTGTGTGACACAGGCTCTTAAGGATCAAATTTTAAAAATCTTTTCTTAGTGCTCGCCTATGACCTGAAGGAAACCCACGCATAAAATTTCACATTTCTAGGTCCAGCGGTTTGGGTGACAGTTTGATGTCAGTAAGTTATTTAGTCAGTCAGTGCTTTATTTTATACATAAAGATTTATTTATAAATAAGAAAAAGTTTGCATTGTTATTTTGTGATGAGTTACAGTTATATGACAGAGTGTTTTTCAATAACACCCTCAAAATTCTAACTTTTATAATTTTACCAGAACGTTGTTTGAGTATACATTATAGCATTTTTCGTGTTTGGACTTCAATTTCCGGTCATTTAGATTATTATGTGACAAAATGTTTCGCCCTTTATCACCTTGGCAGTTACGAGAAGGCTAATTTTCATGTGAATACTATGTACGTAGTTTCTTGATTTTACTTCTGATTTTCTAGGTATTATTATGTTAATAACCTGAAACATTTACATTCGTGTGGTTGGAAGAATTTGTTTGTAAAGTTAAATTTGATTTCTCATTCAAAAGGTGCTAACTTATTTTTCTCGATCTTGAAAATACTGTGTGCGATAATATTCCTTTAAAACTATTAACGATAGTTAAGAGCTACAGTGAAATATATACCATTTACTGTGAGACCCAGTTTAAAATATTTTTTGTTTTCTCACCAGCGTTTGTTTGTAGCTTATCTCACCTACACCTACTTCATTTTTTATAACATACGTTTTCTAATATTAAGGCCATGCCCTCCTGTTTGTACTTTTTTTAGCGATAGCAATTTTTTACACCTAAGCGAGAGCAGATATCAAAAATCTGTTTGGGAGTTTGATTAAAATCATTTTGTAAAATTTGGCTAGTTTTTCCAAGGCTGTAAATAATATGGTTTTAGCTAATTATGTAATCAACGAAATTCTGATTAAATGACTTTTTAGTCGAAACCATATAATTTCTTGTTTTGAAATTATTAACTATTACAGCAAAAAAAACTTAAACAAAACCAATTAAAATAAATTTTTTATGTCCGATCTCATTTAAGCTGAAAATAATCATTATCGCAAAAACAGAACAAACAAGAGAGCCTTAATTGCACAACATTTATTTTATGGCCATTGTTAGTACGCCAGAAAAATTTTTTGTACACAATGTATTTTCACGGTTGTAATTATTATTTCGCTTGATACTGATTAAGCCTGCGTACAAAGTTCATACGACAAAATAATCAATGTGCTAACTTTTTTTTTGGCAAACTTTCTATTAATTTGTTTTAATCATTATAGTTTGCTACAATTACATATATACATTAAGAAACTTGAGACGAAAGTACCCTGTATTGTTAACAGTAATACGACTCATTTTAGTTGTATAAACTGTTTATTTCTAAATCTTATAAACGCAACTATAAATCTTCAAAGTTTGCTGTATATGACAAAACAGTAATAAATCTGTGCCGAGTTATGTTGCAAATGTTTATTAATGCAAAGGAACTGTCCAACCAATGTTGATATGCACATTTTCCAACATTTTATATGCAAAAACAGCTGATTCTACCCATGTTTTAGTGTGCAAATGCTCCTGGCGAAGTCGTCCATTCCGTGCAAAGAAAACAAAACTAAATTTCAAAATTTGTTATTTAGTGAAATGTAGAGATACTTGATATATTGTCACCACGCTAATTTTCGGGCACTTGTTTTTTTTTTTTTTTGTTTTTTTCTTCTCATCCATACTCAAAATAGGTGGTTAAGTTATTTTGATTTGTAATTTTAAAGAGTATTCAGTTCTTGGGAATTCTTTGCTTTACATTCAGGATCATGGAAATCTAGAGTGATCTCACACAGTCTCTCAGGTAGAGTTTTTGTTGTTCACTGTACCTGGTAGTCTGCAGAGTTTGTTGCACTGCAGTGCTAGTGGATTCCTTTGCGGACAGTGTCCCGGTAGTGTGTGTAGGCCGATGGCTTGTGTTAGGTTGTAGGTAGGTGGGGGTGTGGTGATGGATGTTTCGGTGTCGCCGAGCGGTAGTGTGCTGTGGGTCCTTCTGGTACCTTCGGCATGCTGTGGCCTTCCGAGGTCACTGGACGCCTCTGTCAACACTCCTCCGCTCCCCTGTCCCACATTACCAGCTGTTAGTAGGGCCAACGCATGGGCTAGAAGTGCACTACAGCACATTTCTGTCGTTCCGCTCTCGGACAGTCCCCCCGCCCGTGACGTCAAACGTCGCTGACGAGTGAATGCCCTGTGGGACAGAGAGGGTAGATGTTGCGCAGATCTGGAATAGTCGCTGCTGACCATCACAGGAAGGTTCTCGACGGCGCAACCAGTAGTTATAAATACCTGCCGGCCGTGTTTTGGCGGTCTCTTTTGGACTCTCTTTTGGCGGACTTTTCGTGAGCTTCTTTTGTGGGACTTTTTGTAGAGTTTTTCGGCTGGTAGTTGTAGGCGATCATGGCAATGCCCCGATGGGCGAGACGACGGCCTAAGGGCCAGACGGCAGGAGTTTAACTTAAGTTTAGTTAGTTTTGTTTATCATCTATTTTATTTCCGTTAGTTATTTAATTTCTAAATTTTACTATGGGATAAGAAGACTTCGTAGTCCAGAGATGGATGAGACTTCGCTGGACAGGAACATCAAAATTATAAGTATTCTTTCATGTTATTATTTTATTATTAATCATTATTATTTCCCCTTTAGCTTTCATGTTCGGTATTTGTTGAATAGTCATGGATATGTTGATACATGTATTTGTTGTTGGCCAGTGCAATTGCCTTTTATTAAATGTTTTCAGAGTAATGTAATGACCTCGGGATTGTTTTGTAATGCCAGAAACCACTTTGCTGTGTAGAATAATTTCTTAATGTAATATCTCGTCATAGTTCATCACATCTTAATAACAAATCTTTTTCCAAATTGTACAATTTTATTTTCATTAATGTAATATTTATTTTTGTATAACATTTTATTTCAATCTTTTGTAATAAACTCCAATTATTTGAATTCACTCTTTTATTTCAAGTATTCGAACTGTAGTCCCCTTTAACATTAATTGATAACCCCTAATTGCAGACCATGTTATCTTGATTTAAATATTTTATTAATAGACGATTATGGATGATGAGCATATGCGCGATGCAAGATAAGAGATGCGACCCCTATAGGGACGTTAGTCTATGTTCAATAATCTTCTGTACCCCTCGCAATAGATAGTTTGCCAAGCGGAGTTATTATTATTTTGTTTCAGTTAGTTTGTTGTGCTCTACCATACAATACTTTATGTAGCTAGGCTACAAGGTGGAAATTCTGTCTTCAAAAGTGTTTATTTGTTTTTATTTTTTTATTTTGCTTAAGGAGCTACGTACCGTATGTGTTTACATCTCCCAGTACTGTTTTAATAATTACATAGTTTATTTAATCTTTATTGCTTATCGTTATGGTTCAGTCAAATGTTTGTTTTATTTATTAGTGATGTTTATTTGCTTTCCACCTCGTAGACTTGCATAGCTTAATAATTCAGATATATTTTCACCCCAGTTTACATCTAATTTTACAGTCAACACATTATCTACAAAACAATAAAGAAATACCATAACTACAACACGACACTCATCTTAATTCTGTCTGTTAATTTTACTTTATTTATTTTACTAAGCCTAGCCTCGTGACAATATTTTATTTTATTTGTTAATTGTAGCCATCTTCCCTGTTCATGTTGTCTGGGTGTTTTAATATCTCTATGGCTTCTCTGATGGTTCTCAACTTGTAATTCCCCATGTTGACTATTGTGCTGAAACCGTTATATTCAATGTTATGTATAGTGTTCATGGAGCATTATGCTATGGCTGACTGCTGGTTTTCATATTTATAGGCTCGTATGTGTTCTTTTATTCTGGTGGTGATTTTCCTTTACCACATGAGCAGGGAAGTTTGTAGACACCAGCCTGCTCTTCGGCTGGAGTTTTGTCTTTAACCGATCCCAGTATGCTGCTGATTTTGTTCATAGGCTTCATTACTGTTTGTATCACATTTTTTCTAAGAAGGCGGGCCAGTTCTTCAGTAGTGCCTTTAATGTAGGGCAATATGGCAACATAGTTTAGTTTCTCCTTTACCATCTTTTTCGAATCAGCCTTGATGGTCTGCTGTATCTCGCGCCTGGTGTAACCATTGGCTTCTAGCACAGTAGTCAGGTGTTTGAACTTCTCTCCCAGGTGTTGCTCTTCACAGATGTTTTTTGCCCTAAAGATAAGTGTATTTAGCACACCCCATTTCTGGCATGGAGGATGGTGAGAATTTGGTTGTAGGTATCTGTCAGTGTGTGTGGGTTTTCTGTAGATTTTGTGGCCTAAAGTTATATCGGGCTTCCTATAGACTAAAACAACCAGGAAGAGAAGTTGGCCATCCTTTTTCATCTCCATGGTGAACTGAATGTTGCAGTGGATGTTTTTGAGGTGACCAAGAAAGTGCTCCATCTTCTCATCTCCATTTCTCGTAACTACGAATGTATCACGTACATATCGGAACCAGTGTTGTGGTTTCTAAGGGCTGGCATCGATGCCTCTTTGCTCGAAGTTGGCCATAAAGATATTCACTAGCAAAGGTGAAAGTAGTGACCCCATAGCAGCACCTCATTTAGCACATAGACTTTTCTTCAAAATGTGAAATATGTAGATGCGACACAGTGTTCTGTGAGCTTCACCAGTTCGTGGTTACAGTGGTCCTTTCTAAGCTGGTCGAGTAGGGTCTGGAGAGCTTCTTGGACTGGTACATTCGTGAAAAGCGACACTACACCAAAACTGACTAGGATGTCTACATGTTGCAACATGATACTTTTCAGTTTCTCCACGAAATGTGTAGAGTTTTGTATATGGGATGCAGGTGTTGGAATGGATGAATATTGCTAGCAGCACTGTGTGCATACCATCGAGCGAGCCTAGCTAATCTCAGGGATAGGATACATCAGACACGACGACATCTGGATGTTGATGTTAAGGATCTTATGAACCTACACTTGCACCTCTCGAATCTCGAATCTTTACATCTGGAACATTGTTGAAAGAGCCTCAGCATCCAAAGCCTTTTTGGTTTCTCTCGACACATAGGAAGTGTTCGAGAAATGGATGCAAATTCCTTGGATTCTTGAAGCACTTACACCTAGCGAGTAACTTTAAATCCTCTGAAACAAGGTCATGTTGAACAATCTGAATCCAAAACATTAATAATGCCTTTAATTCTTCAGCACTCAACATCTTCAATTACCAATGATACTGTTTCATAAATTTTGCTCTAGCTCTAAGCAAATATGTTGTTACTCATTTGAGTTTGATAATGACCAAAATCCTTCCAGTAACACTAATAAAGTACCATCACATACTGAACTACTAGAATTTGTATCTGATGGATCAGGTGTTTGGATCATATCACAGGCCATCCTTCTTCAGAGCTAGTTAACCTATCAGTGCTGCAGAACCAAGCTGGACCTCTCCCCAATTTGTCAGAAAGTTCACAACATGATGCTAGGTCTGTTAGGTTAACACTGATGAGACATAGCACAAAGATCAGGGTGGCAAAAGTAACTGTATCTCAGTGGCTCGATCTGCGACATATGATTTGAATCTCAGTGGTGGTGATATCAGTCAGGACAGAAAAGTAGATGAGTCTGACCACATGTAGACGACCAAAGGATAAAAGCACTGGACATCTTGCTCACCTTTTCCATTATCTTTCTTGGTAGAAGTAAGGCACCTGACAACTCAAACCTCAGAACTGAGTGTATTTTCAGTGAAGCAGCCTTGGACTTAGCTAACGCCAAGAAAGTTAGAAGACTCCTAGTTTATAGACAATGCGAATGGAAAACCACAGCAACATCTTTGCAGTGGTGTCGCAAAATTCAGAAAATTCAACTCCCTCTGTGTTACCCTAGCCAAATTAGTGTGAAATGCTTACCTCAGCTAGAGCTCCATGTGTATCTTTGAAATGTTGCCACTGTCGACCAATATCTATGGGAACCAGTTTACCCCATTCTAAAACAAGGGTAAATGTGGGAGAGAGACACCAATCTGTCTGATTCGCAAACGTCTCATCAGATGCATGGTCTATCAGCATGTGTTCCCACCAATTGGTACTCAACAAGCCAGGCCACATTAAGAACAAGTTTGTGTAGGTTTGGTAACTTCGCTCCAAAAGAGATAAGAAAAAAGTTTACATGTATGGTGTTATAATATTGTGTGCATACTGGATGTATATTTGTCCACAATGAAGTTAAATCCTTTGTTTTGAAAAGGTGGGGGAAAACTATATTCACTGCACTGTAGACACATAATTTCAATTCACGTGGGGCATTTCACCGACACAAAAGGACAGATGTCCCAGTCAACTATGGGAGAGACCTCTGGAACATATGCTAGGCTATTGTGTAGTTTTTAATGGGTAATAGATAGATGCATGTAAAATTTGCGTTGTTTGTTGCCGACAGTCTAGACTCCACTGCCCTATACAGACCCGAGAGAAATGTGTGATTCAATTGGTTTCTGCTCACTATAAGATGTTAACTGTGGGATAAAGTCACAGATTGGTCACAATGCAACTGTGTTTAATATTATTGGCCAGCAGAGGTCTCCTGAACAAGCCACAAGCTATCAGGCCAATGACATAGGTCAAACTAATGCACAGTACATTCTAAAAATTTTTTGTAAAATTTACGAGGATTTTCTTTGTACTTTTACAAGGATTCGTAAAAGCACAAAAATTTCTTTGTAAAATCATTAGTTTATGAAGTTACAACTGTAAACTTTGTAATACTACAAAGGAATTCTTTGTACCTATACCGACTGTTCCTGCACTATAAATTATTTTATAAAATATGATAAGGCACTTCTTCGTAGTTGTACAAACTTTTGTAAATGTTGAAAATTTTTCCTTGTATAATTATTAGTTAATAATGTTTAAAGGATTTTGTTTGCAAAAAAACTTAGAAAAAATGTGTAGCATATAAAAATCTTAAGTACGCCGGAAATTACTTATGCAAAGATCACAACCTCTTAAAAGTATTTTTCTTAAATAAAGTGAATGTGTATAATAATTACGTGCTTTAAAATAAAAAAAAAAAATATTACTGAACTGTATATTGAATGTATACAAATAAGTAAAGACTTTGGTATACGGAAATCACAGTGATCTTGGGGTAAGATGTGTGGAAGCTAAGTGTGGGAAGAGTGGTTCGAAACTTAGCACATCCAGATATAATTTTTTTTCAAAATAATTTCATGAATACGTCCTTTATTCAAAAGTTAACTGATAATTAAGTTCAGCGTTTTTTATGAAGTACAATGAACATTAAATTTTTTCCTTATCAAAATAGCCTGGTTAAAAGAATAGCCTAAGCAATTCTCTTATTTATCTGCAATGCTTCGAACGGTAATTATCACTATTGGCGGACGTTCACTTTACCAAGCTACTTATCTTTGTTGTGTTTGCAATTTCATCGCATTGTTCGAGGAATCAAGTAGCTAGTGATAAAATGAGGTAAGAGAAAAAGAAACAGAGATAAAATTATGTGTATCGAAAGGATTAATGTTGTGCACATAGACGAAGAAGTCATTATTGAAATTTTTTTTCAAGTCACTGGAAACATTTTCCAAACAAGATGTTTGTTGAATGCTACACAAAAAGAACAGAAAAATCTCAGTATTTCATGTGACAGTGCTGACTGGAAAGGCATGAACGAAAGCTGCATCAAATAATTGGTTGGTTTTCATGCTACGGGAATATGTCTGTTAAATCTAAAAGCATAACCAAATCACTTTCCAGTATTTCTGATATTTCGATTTCTGATCATCTTAACCACCGGGAGAAGAGTTCTGCAAAATAAAATGAGGTCTTAAACTCGGAAACAGTTACTAGGAGCAGAAAATGTGGTTGCAGACACAACAAATGAGCCTTGGCCTAAGCATTTGAATAGGCTTACAGAAGTTTCAGCTACATTTACCTGTCCTCCAGTATTGCTACAACTTTAACCGCTGCAGGAAACAGAATGTAAAACCCCACACTGGACGTATCATCAACTCTTTACTCTGTAATAGTAAAAGAATAAGAGACAAAAATTCTAAATTGATAATGCGAACACCGACGAAGCATTTCATGGAAATGAATATAATACCTAAATTCCTCAAATATGGGACGAAAATGCTCAAGCAATGTGCAGAACATATTTCAAGCGAAGAAAAAAAATGGCTGCAAAAACTAAGATAGGAAAGTCATCAAGGAAAAGGAATGCTCTCCAGATGAAGAGAAAAAAGTTCTGGCATTAAGCATGAGTGGCTCAGATAAAAGGAAACTAAATTTGCTGCGAAAACCATTTTCAAACGAATGATATGGTAGATTGGAGTCAGTGCATTTTACTCAAAAAATTGTATTCTGTCTTGTGGCAAACAACTTAATTGATTAAATGATTTCTACAAGCCTGATTTGTTATAATATAGTGCATTTGTAGTAAAAATTTCACTGTGGGGCATCTCTCACAGAGGGTTAAGCACGTCACACATAGCAGGTGATATATGGCCAAAGTGCATATGTTTATATAATTACTGTACTACTTTTTTTAAGAAGCTTAATACAATACTGAATACTGTACCTTTAATTTTTAAAGAATTTTGAACGCATTAAAAAATAAGATAATCCCTTTAGTTAGTGATATTGTAACAATATTTTCCCTTAGAGGGCATCCATCCCACATTTACCATCTACAACAAGATGCCTCACACAAAAAAAGTGGGGGTACCAAACCACGTGAGTCGTAAATATGTGCAATATAGTTTTCATAATATAAACCTTAAATATAAAAATTTAAAGAGTTTTCGGTTATAAGTTGCTCACAATATTTTCTTTTCAGCGGTATAGCATTTAATGGAATGAGCATGGTCTGTAGAACATACTGATTCAGTACAAAGGTGACGCACAAACTAGTGAACAAAAGTAGGCTATTGATGTTTTGATTCACGTCAAAATTATGAGTCGGAATCGTAATGAATGTATTTACATTAAAATATGCGAAACTATTTAAATTGTGTATTTCGATTTAAGTTTACTCTATAAGCTGCGGAGAAAAGGCTGCATCAGTCAGTTTTTTAAAAACTTGTAAGACAGGGGTAGCATGATTTTCTTGATGTCTGTATGGAGCATTCTAGAATCGAAGTGTACCACACTTACGATGGTGTCGCACACATTCTTCTCCGTCCTTGGAAAGTAGTGGGGGAGCAGCAAATATCATGTTTTTTGACTAAGAGAAATAGGGAAGCGTTTTCAGTGAGTGTTAAGAGTTGGCTTATATTTGATAAGTAATTATGTTACATGTGAAAGTGAGTAAATCATAGTAAATTTTATTTTTCCGAAATGTTTTTGCTAAATACGACGATGATAATAGCTGTACTTCGGGTATGATGATGGGTAAAATATTTCAGGCATTTGTGGATTATTTCCACATATATAGTGGTGCCTGTAGTGTTTCTGAGACACTGGGCAAAATGTATTTGTAACAATAATCACTAATGCATTTTACAGATAGGTGGCAAATCGCTAAAAATTTTTTTGAAACAATGTAATTTCTAAAGCACTGTAGAGTCTTTCTGTAGTTCTGATTGGATAACGTATTTCATAACAAATCAAACCTCTCTTGAGGTAAAAAGTTAGACTTCTCATTGGTTCGCTGAAATGTGTAAAAGGTTTCTCAAACACAATATGTAAAGTAATTATATAAAACGACTTTTGACACTCCCTCGCCTAAACACTCGCTTATCAGCGCCCTGCCAACACCACCTGAACTAAAAACCTGAAATTGTTTTGGTTGTCGTCTCTTATAATTAGGCACCAACTAAGGACAATTTTTATACATTTTTATAAATTTGAGAAATAAGGGTGTGAAAAAAAGGTGAAATGTGTTCTCCAAAATCCTCGATATCACTTAAAACACTTTAATATGTATATGAACTTATCTGTTGTAGAATGAAGTTTATGTAAATATATAAAAAGAATTTTTTTCTATTTTTCTAAATTTGATTGCAAACAGGGTGAAAATACATTTTCTTTTCACAAATTCCTTAATCTCTTAAACCTGATTAAATATTGTGTTACTTTATGCTCCAAAAGACAGTCTATACTGTAATATACCATTCGAATGCCCTGGTATTTACTTCAGCGGTTACGAAGAGATTGATCACAAAGGGGAAACTTTGTATCCACGTCAAAGCTGAATACTCGAAAAGCAAGAATGGCCATATAATAAGAAAGTACCATTATTTATTCTGTGGCATGGCCACCGAGAAATAATTTATACAGAGATACCTTACGCAACGAAACATAATGTGGTACAATCTCATTGTACACACGCATGAATTTTTTATTACAGAATTCAGCCGACCTCAGTTGGCGCAGTCATTTGGAACACCATATCACGGTGCGAGAGATAGATTGTTGGAATCGCGTATAAAGAATTGTGGCAGAGAACTGCTACGAAATAATATACTCAAATATTAGAGACAGTGGCGGACAAAGTTGCGGTAGGAGACTGCGAGGACAAAAAAACTCAAATGTAACAGGGAGCTTGTCTACTTGTGTTCATTGTGCTGTATCACTTTCAAACCATTCAAAAATTGTTTTTATCTCCAAACGGTATGCATTTAATCACCCATGTAATATATTGTGTTTGTATTGTAAAGCGGATGTGCTGTACCATTTTCAAACCATTCAAGTTTTTTTTCTTTTTTATTTTTCTTTAGTTATACTATAATTTTCTTGTACTTAAACTGTTGAAGTTATGTATAGTACTTTGTATAATATGTTAATGTAAAAATTGACGAGTTCTATACCCCCACGACTTAGTCGTATATGGGGTCAAACAGAACGAAAATAAATAAATAAATAAATAAATACTTATAATAATATTGAGTTGTCGAACTGCGAAGTTTGGGCAACTTGGTTGAAAACCTTGCGCTAACCAGTTTACTCAGTCAAATTGTACACACGTATAAACACACAATGCGACGTTGTTTGCACCTTCTCTGAAAAGTGTACTGTACAGAAGAAAACTGTAGTTAAACTGATGTATTTCGGTGCGTGGAATAAATATACTGTGTAAGCATTGTAGCCTGGCCGTCGTAACTCACTGTAGTCAGGTGATGCGCAGTTAGCACACTAGTCACTGTGCAGCAGTACTGGCCACACTTACCTCACATGTAGGGACCCTTTTTTTTTCATGAAAAGAATTTTGCCCCACCTTGTTTGGGTGCCTTACGTACAAACCTGCAGTTCTGTTTCCTGGTCAGCGATTGTATATTTTAACTGTCACGAGCCTTGAGATTCTACCGGCAAATCACAGACGTGTGGTGTTGCAGGAAAGTTTATGTAATTGGCTCATTCAAATGAGATACTGCTCTTCACACAGACACGCTGCCAATTACTATGAAGCAGAATTGCAGATGTGCACGTAAGGCACTGAAACAAACTGGGACAACAAATTTTTTCGCGAAAAAACTGTGTCCCTACTCATAAGCTTTACATCCGCTGAGAAGGCTGCCCGCAGACAATCTGTTTATTAGGGAATATGGGCCGATGGCTACAATGGTCAACATACTTAACGCGTTATTGTGACGCATCACGCGAAACACGTGGATGGTAACAGTTGGCGAAATGCCGAGTTTTAGCGCTTAACGTTACGTCATAGACTGTTGAAGTCAAA
This sequence comes from Medauroidea extradentata, assembly GCA_003012365.1. Lineage (NCBI taxonomy): Eukaryota > Metazoa > Arthropoda > Insecta > Phasmatodea > Phasmatidae > Medauroidea > Medauroidea extradentata. Next base: position 39,994 of record PNEQ01080556.1, read on the forward strand.
CCTTGTTTAAATTTTTGCACGTAAAATAGCTGAATGACTGCATAGGTAACGCAGGAAACTATGGAAAAATGGAAACATTTCCAGCATCATTTCTGTGTTGATTAGTAACAAGTCTAACGACATACAAATATTTGTATTACATTATGCAATGCAATGCACTGTAAAATATATTTTTATTTAAATTCTGTTTTACATAATTAGTAACATAAAATTTTTATGAAAGTATAATACACACATATGCAGTTACAAATTGTTTCGTTTTCCCAAAATGAAGCCCATGTTTCGTGTGTTTTCTGTGTGTCGTGGATGTGGTCGGAACGTACAAATTATGTAATGATACTTTAACATGGCTGACATAGCTTGTACATGAGAAAAATTAGCCACGTAGTAGTTTATTATGAATCAAGTATATATAGTACATATGACACGTTCGTAAGCACAAACGAAAAATTTTAGTATCCATATAAATAATCAAACCACATTAACTTGTACTTGTGAATCGTAACCACGTATATCTGGCACCATAAGTGATATTTCATGCATGGCAATAACACTGGAAACTTCTGCATGTTAAATATGACAGAAAAACACTATGGTATCTTCTTTCAGTGGTACTTCACTATTTTTTTGGATTTAATTTGTGTAAGTATTAAAAATAATTCTGAATATGCAACACATCAGCAGGATTCATTGAAGATTGCGAGCGTGGCTGAGGACGTAAACCAACACAAAATAAAACAGTATCCGGTTCAGTATAACCAACAATAACATACAAGATTTACATAGCAAGGAGGACATACCCCGTTCCTTGTTCTGACATTTCATAGGTTCGTCTAAAGTTAACTTTTCAACTACTGCCGTCAGTTGTAGATGTGCCGGTTTCATTTCTGTAACACATTGCATGTAGCGTTAAAAGGTGCAGGTAACGGTGGCGATGCGTGACCTAATTTGAGAGGCAAGCTACTAATCATATTTGCAACTACCAGGATTTTAGCGCGTAAATGTGTAGAATTCGGGGGGGGGGGGGGGTGGAGGTGCTTAGAACTTTAAATATTTTAACGGAAGAGATAAATAATAAAACAGACTAAAAAGCATATTCCATGGCAACTGACATAACGGAAATCGTTAACGGCTTGTATTGTGGCTATTAAAGTATCAGGTATCAAATCAAAGATTCTTCAGGATGCGTGAAGGCAATATGCCGGGATATCTGATACCTTATGATAAAACCAAGGAGCCAGCCAGGGGGTGGGTCAGATTTGTCATGTCACTATCAACAGAATGCAGCGTTGGCAGTGCCGTCATTTAGGGGGGGAGGCAAATGCCCCCCCTCCTGGATTTAGAAGGATATGTGTGTGTATGCAGTCGAACCCCGCTACGACGACATCCGCAACTACGACAACAACGCAGCTACAACAATATTCTCCATCCCCTTCAAAAACAAATTTTAAAAATTAAAATTGAAAAGTGCATTTATTAAATATACTATTTCAAGTAGGAAAGATGTTTTAAAATACGTCTGTAAATGTGCAATAATAATAGAGGTGGCGTCCGTTAATAAATAAGTCGCAGCTATTAAAGAAAAAAAATTGGCAAAAAACTCACGTTTGCTGAAATACATTTGTGCCGCGCACCTGGATAGGTAGGCCGCGCACCTGGTAAGTTAGACCGTGCACACAACACCGAAGATAAGCAGGTAATGTGATGACGCATCTCTCTTCCGTCCTCTTTCTCCCTCTCAGTTTCTGCTCCTACTCACAACACGCGCACTGTCTATGTCCTACGCGTAAAGGATGTTCACGGTAAAGTGAACACTTTTGAGCGTCTAGTTACTGTTTTCTTTCGGCCGATTTGCATTCTTCCGTCGCCTATTTATGATAAACATTTCCGTTTTTATATTAGACATAGCGTTGATTTTAAACTCAACTAAAATTTTATGTCCGCGACCACTACAAAATATATTTATTAATTGCTGTTCTCATGGAAATGGTTTTGAAAAGTGTTCACTTTACTGTGAACAGCCTACAGCTTGCTCTGTACATTGACTGCGTGCATAGCAACAGTGATAGCCAAGCAGCTCATGTTTTCCACTTCAGCCCTTATACCCTCCTTTATGATTCTGAGCAAGGTCAGCGAATGAGAGGGGGACACAAAAAAAACCCTTTGTTTGACTCGTGCGTCGCCCTTGCCATTGTGTGTTTACACAGTTCGCGCGTAGCTTGGTTTTTGGATACATCTTATGATATTGCATACGTTTCTTGGCTTTGTTTTATTGGATTTCGACTTTGGATTTTATTTGGAACTGACTGGTTTGATTATTGACGACCTTTGTGCGCGATTATATTGGATTACGATTATATTTACGGTTTAGATCAAGTATTTTGCTCAATTGTTGACGAACTTCTGAATGTTTACCGGATACGACTTCCACTTGCTTTTAGAAGATGAACGGTACCAAGCGGAAAATATTGACACTTCTGGAGAAGTACCAGATGATGAAGGAAGTGGAGGAAGGCAAGACGACCAAGTCGGAGATTGCACGGCATCACAATATTCCGACTTTAACAATATTCACTTTGTTAAAAATAAAGACGCGATCATAAACGCTGTAGAGAAGGAAGGACCCTGTGTCAAGGTCAAGAACCTTCGTGTGTCCGACAACCCTGACTTGGAGAAGGCGGTGTTTGACTGGTTCACACAGAAGCGGGCGTAAGGTGTGCCTATTAACAGACCTTTGATTTTGGAAAAGGCAGACACCTTCGCTTTAAAAATGAAAATTTCAAGGCTTCAAGGGGATGGCTTGACCGTTTTAAGAAACGCCACACTATCTCCATCCATAACGTTTGCGGCGAAAGTGGGTCATTGCCAGTAGATGCCGTTGATAACTGGTTGCCTGCACTGCAGGGGATCCGCAAGGACTACGATCCATGAGACGTTTATAAAGCAGATGAGGCGGGCATGTTCTACATGTTGCCAAGCCGGACACTTGCTGTGAAGGGGGAGAAATGCGCGGGTGGCAAGAAGAGTAAGGAGCGCCTCACTATTCTCGTCTGTGCCAACATGGATGGTACACACAAGCTGAAGCCAATTGTCATCGGCAACTACAAAAAGCCTCGGGCGTTCCAGGGCCACACCGTACTGCAATGTCGGTACGACTTCAACAAGAAGGCATGGGTGACAACGTTGATCTTCACGAAGTGGGTCAAGGAGTTCGACGCTTATATGGCTTGCCAGAACAGAAAAGCAGTGCTGTTCGTCGACAACTGTCCCGCCCACCCAGAAGTTGACAAGCTTACTAAAGTAAAACTAGTGTTTGTGCCGCCAAACACAACCAGTGCCCTGCAGCCCATGGACCAAGGCGTGATCAAAGCCATGAAGGTGCACTTCGCCAATCAACGGGTGGCAAGCATGGTGAGGGACCTCCACCTCGGGCGGGACATCAAGAAGTGGGATGTTTTCACGGCAATGCACGAAATTGTAAGGACGTGGAATTGCATCAGCGCGGAGACAATCCGTAACTGCTTCCGGCATGCCCACTTCATTGTCGGCGAAGCCCAGTTACCTGCTGTTCTGGCCAGAGCGGATACTGAGGAAGACGTCGACGACCCCGGCGTGATGGACTTATGTGCTGCCGAGCCCCAGCCTGGCCCGTCGTCGGTCCCCCAGCCTGGACCGTCGTCGGCCCCCCAGCCTGGACCGTCGTAGGCCCCCCCAGCCTGGACCGTCGTCGGCCCCCCAGCCTGGACCGTCGTCGGCCCCCCAGCCTGGCCCGTCGTCGGCCCGCCAGCCTGACCCGTCGTCAGCCCCCCAGCCTGGCCCATCGGCCAATCTCCAACTCAGTGTCGCTTATGTGGCTCCAAGCAATGAGACTACATGGAAGAGGCTTGCCCCAGACTGTACGTACGAGGAGTTTGTGTGCGCAGATGACGACGTAGCAGTCTTGGACGAACGCGGCGATGACGACTTCGTCACTCAAAATGACTCGTCAGATGAAGGGGAGAGTGAGGAAGAGCCAGCAAGGCCGCAGCCTTCCAGGGAGGCCTGCTTGAACGCGCTACAAGTGTTGGAAGAACTGTTTGCTACTGACCCGGACCCTCCAATGAATGTCAAAGACAGCTTCGAATCCCACCAGCGTTATGTAGTGCGGAGAATGTGCAAACAGAAGCAGGCCCCAATAAAAGATTTTTTTAAAAAATAAATTTTATCGAGAATAACAACCAATCGCACGACAGTTTTTTTCTTCCACATTGCGTTAGATATGTTCTGTTATATCTGAGCTTTAAAAAATATTTAACTTCAGTTACTAACTTCGTGTGAAACTGTGTTTACGTTACGTTTTTTCGTTGCCGCGAACTGACTTCAGAACTGTACCAGATTAAAACGCATGTCACGGAAATGTATTGTGATTGGACACATTTAATTTAAAACTTTGCTCCCGGGTTTATAATATAATTTGTGCAACAGAAATTGCGTGCGGTGTGTTAAAAAATTTCCTTTTCCCGTCGTACTTAATCACCGTGAACGAACTATCAAAAAGTGCCAGTTTATTACAGAAGGGCCCAAGCTAGAATGTTCTGTAACATATATACCTGCCAAAACAAACCCACGCTTGAAGCAAACATGACCAAATAAACTGCGGCCGTTTACATCAGTGCAACAGCCATATCTGATATGTAAGTACACATACACTTCTCAGCAGTTATTAATTTTCTGTACTGCATGTGTTTAAGGGCCATAATTAACTGTTTACCATTTGTGCTAAATATGTGACTGTTTCACGTGTGTATAATGTGATGCATTAATTACCTATTGTTTTGAGAGCCTATTTATAATTTTTAAATAAGAAATGATAAATCCAATATTATTGTGTATACATCTACAATTTTTAATTTATATTCACTGCTTTTCATAGCTGTAATTTAGGGAGAAAATACACCCAGTAATTGCGCAATGTTTTTTTTTTATTTCAGCGTGATTGGGAAACATTTTTGCTTTAATAGAACAAAATTGTAGCAAATGTTTAGGCACTTTGTATATTATTTAATCAAAAATAAAGATGCCATACAGTAAAAATATTACTAAGTTTCATTTTATAGTGATTTTGCGTAACAACACGCTGAAAATATATTATAGTGCACTAAAAAATTACCATTGCTACATTCGTGATTTTAAAAAAAAAAATGGGTTTATTATACTGTACAATCCTGTAGAAGCGTTTAACGTAACAGAAATATAAGTATCGAGCGTTTAAACACTTTACAATTGTAACATATTTCCAGTATGTAACACTAATATTATACTACACAGACAGGCAGTCACCAGTCAGGCACGAGCTGTGCCGTAGAAGCTAATGGCGCATGAAGCGCCCCAGTGGACAGCTCAGAAACTAAGACTTATAGCTCTGTCAGAATGTACTACAGGACAAGCTCTTTAGTTACCGACGCATGGCACAGAGCGCAGCACACTCGAGTCGATATTTGTCACTCGTGCCGCTGCGGGCATCGCGCCAACGCCGTTTTCAATATTATTTCTATCTTTCAACACGAATTGGTGAGGGTATTATAGGCTTATATAGTATCAAAATCTTCAGAAAAAGTCAGCGTTTAATATAAAAACATTACTTTGTTTTAAAAATCCGTGTTATTAATGAGAGTAACACTGATACACGGTATTAGAGCAAGAAAAACACCGACTTGAACAAAAAAAATACCTTTTTAGGGGTTAAAAATGGGAAATTTCGGCAACTACGACAACGATGCAACTACAACAAAATTATCGAGAATTATCGCTTGTCGCATATTTTTTTTTGTTATTTACATAATAACGTAAGCACATAAAACCAAAGTTTTATTACTAAAATTTCTAATTCATACATGCTTAATTAATAAAAAAGATGCAACATGGTCACTGTTGCTAAAAAAATCTCCCCCTCTCCCAATAAAAAACTGAAACAACGAAACCTGCGCGTTTGGGAATCACAGCTGGTGATGTGGCCGATGTTCGAGGCCATTGGCTGTAGTTACAGCATGCGTATTGTCGTTTATAATCAACACTCTCATAAAGCCTTCGTTTAAAATCCTGCCATCAACACTGTTGAACGATTTTTGTATTTTTCCAGTTTGGAATCCTAATTGCCAATAAAGCCTTAATAATACTAACTTTGCAAAATTGCATAATTTTCCTTCAAAGTTAGTTGTAGTATTATTAAGGCTCCCGCAACTGAGTTTCCAAAATGTTTCATTGTAAAAGTAGCCTACAAAAAAATTACAGTCAACAATCAATCTCACAAGGACAGTTCAGATATGTTTATGAGAACTGAGCACAAAACACCATTACCAAAGTTAATTCTCCAACATTTACAAAAAATCCGAATAAAGAGAAATTTTGAATAAGATTACAAACATGCTGAATTACGCAAATTTCAAGTGTCGGCCTACCTTCTCTGATGAGGTCACACCTTTACTGAAAAGTAAAATCACTGCTAGAAAAAGGTTTAGCATGTAATCCACACACACACACACACACACACACACACACACACACACACACACACACAACACTTGTATCCACGTTTTTGTTTCATTCATTTTATGTATCTTGGATTTTAGTCACGCAAGACCATTTTAAATCCCAAGTTTAGATAGCGCAATAACAAAATTAAATAAAAAACTATTATTTTCACTTTGTAGTATTACTGTGCAGCACAGGAACTAGCCAACACATTGGATTCGTGTAAATTGTAAAACAAACTGCCGGTGACCAGTGTTGCCAACTGAAGTCTACAGAAAACCACTAATGGCACTTGAATAATCACCGGAGACCTATCTTATCAACAAAAAAGAAAATTTCCAATTTACTAGTGTCAGTTTAAACGGTCTTCGTCTGCCTGTTTATCAACGCATAAGTTACAAAACTTGACCGGTAATGCATTATCTGAAATCACAGTAACTGGTAACAAAACCACTAAAGTGGCAATTTCGCTAGGTTCGACTATATTCATATCACTTCGGAGAGAAAGCACTGCAATTGTAGCTTCTAACACAGTGTCACTTAGCCAATCCCCTCTCGTGTTCCCTCCACCCGGCCACCCCTCCAACCCCTTCATTAACCCTAATACTATTGCGGCAACTCACTAGAAGCATTATTGGAAGCGCTTTTAAACAGATTGCTTTGGTTGTTTACGAGGTCTTATCTTCTAATTGACAGTATTGTAATCAGAGCGGAATTCGTAAAAGAAACATCTATCTGCACCCGCACAGGCGAGACACCGTTGAGGCGGTCCAGCGATTGGTAGCCATACTTATATGACGCGGCAGAGTTTTTGGCCCGTTTGGACTAAGCAAATAGTTGCACCCATACTTGTAGGGTATCATCGTAAAAATTGCATACTTACCTGTTAAAATAAACCTATATTTCCTTAAAATAACGTACTACTTTGTAATTAAATAAGATTAAAGACAGTTTTAATGCAATTTTTGGGTTTAGGGGTCAGAATCGGCCAAATTCGGCTATAGAGAAGACACGGCTATAGCAAAGTTCGAACCCAGAACCGTGACATTTCGCTATAATGAGACTACTGTAATTGGGGATGCTAGCAGAGAAATTAACAGTAAAATTCTCATCATTGTGTTGTTTGTTGTATTTCTGTTTTTTTTTTGTCTCGTCTCATTGTTGTGTCGCATGTCAACTTAGCTATTTTTATTTCTTGTTATTTCTTTTATTTTCTGTTTGTTCCTTGCTTTTATCTGAACAGATTCTAGTTTTGGAATTTCATGTTATGTATGTATCCTGATGACTAAAGCTTACTCTGCTTATTTATGTTTTCTTGTATTATTTTTAGTTTCCTTTTGACAGTCATTTATTTCGCAATGGAGTATGTCCAAGTAAACAAATCCAGTCATGCACTCCCATTGCACAGTTCTTTCAAAGATCATATTTTATCTGACATGTCATGTTTGGACTCATTTTAAAGAGAATTTAATTTGAACAATTTTTCTAAGTACAGATAAACCTCGCTGTAACAAGTATGGCCTATAACAAGACATTCACTATTAACGAGAATTTTAAAATGTACCAACCCGCCGTACACGAAAAACAAGGTTAAAATATTTATTTACAACAAGTGAACTTCAACGATATCTTTCGCTGTAACGATAGGCCGGTAGAGATACACAATCGATACCTCGCACATTCTTGCTGCAATATATAGCACTTGTGGCGCTTCAATGCTGCGATTTTTAAAGCTTCGGGTGTGGCCACATAACTCGACAGATACGCGCATGCGCCGCATAACAGCGTGACAGGTGCAAGAGAGAGAGAGAGAGAGAGATGCTCTCTCTCTCACTCGCGCTGTGATGTGGCGCATGCGCGTATCTGTCGAGTTTTGTACATGATCCTGCTTTTTTTTCATGCAAACTTAGTTGTTTCCGCCAAGTGCCGATCATAGTGTCGTGTTGCTTTTAGATAGGTTAATGCTGTATTTAATTTGGATAAATTACTTGGCTATTTAGTCTAGTTTTTGAGATGGCAGGTGTAAGCAAGCTTAAGTCATTTGATATTGCTACGAAATTAAAAATTATTACCAATGGCGAAGAGGGGAATGCCAGCAAAAGTGAGACTGGCAGACGATACAATCTGCAGTCCTCTACACTGTTCACGATCCTTAAAAATAATTACAAAATAAAGCCTGCTGTTCTGCAGTAAAATGTGCTGACAGGTGGTAAAATATTACGTGCTGCAGACCATTCTGATTTAGAGGATGTATTGCTAGAATGATTTAACCAAAAATGCTGCTGGCATCACGATAGCTGCATGACGCGTAGCTGGCTGCTGGAGTGCAACATGGACAATGAGTGCGTGCGTGGGTTGGTGGTCGCAGCTGCGACCTTGAACCAAGTGGTGTTGCAATGCGTAGTCGCAGCAGTGTTGTCACGCATGGCTACAGACTAGCGGCCTACACTACAGCAATTGCGATGCACGCACATCACACACACGTACTAGTTTAGCGGCGGACTTTTGTGATGGGAAAGTCAAAGTACCATAATTATAGAGCAGGTGTCCAATTCAATCTTATGACATTTTTATATTTGGAGTAAACTGAAAGATAGTGCAGCCTGGAGAAAGATGAATACTAAATTAAACACTATAACATCGAAAGCATTGTGTACAATTTAGTTAGTACCGGTAAGTGGAGTTTTCCTTTAAAGTTCCATACATTTTTTTCTGCACCTCTAGGTTTTTTTTCTCAGTTAGAGGTCCTTCCTGTTGATCTTCAGATGATTTTATTTAACAAAATGTGCAACTATTTCGAGATAAAATACAGCTTTTCTCTGTGTTTATTTGGAGTATACAATAGTAACAAAAGATTGCCAGGATGTACACTAGGGAAAACACATGTACTTAAAGAAATATCTGATTTTTTTTACTATATTTGGCTATAGCGAGAATTCACTACAGCGAGAATTTTTCGAGCCATTTAGAGGTCTCGTTATAATGAGATTTACCTGTAACTTTTTCAAATATTTTGCCTCATTTGGATTTTTAAAATTTCAAGTAGCCTCTTAGCTCGCTTCTTCTGGAATGGGATTTATCTGGCAGGCATGTCAGACTTCAAACGCTTGGAGGTACGTACAGTGGCGTGCTGGAATGCAGCGAGGGCAGCATGTCGTTAGGCCTTCGACGTGGGTAGTAGTGTCCTGTGCAACAGAACTCTGAAAAGGAGGTGATCCCCTACAGATTGATGACACAGCACATCCCCAATCAATATACTAATGAATATTTAGCTGTTACTGTGCAATAGAAAGTTGTGCAAATTTGTCTTTAATTGCATTACATAGTTTTCCTTTGGTATAACTCTCAATTGACTGTTATAAAAAAGGTTGTATCACAACGCCGTGTGGTTGCAACAGCGCACATTCATCACGAACAAAGAGTCTTGAACAGATGGCTGGAGAGGGCGAACGGTGTGAAGGCGCGGTTAGGAAGTGGGGCTGTGCAGGAAAACCAAAGGGGCGCTGGCGCAGCTAGTTAGACTGCCAGTGTTGGCATTTTCACTATTTTCGTCGTTAGTATACCAAGAATCAATGTAACCGCTGTAGTAAGGTAGACATAAGGAAGCAACCTATAGTGGAGGAAAACTTCGCCTTTACCGTGTTCTTAATGTAGTCAGATCACTTGTATGTTGTGATGACTTTTATACTGATTAGTTGAGTAGTGGTCGAGCAGCAAGTGGAATTCCAGCATGCAAGCTATTTTGTGGCAAACTTGCGGCAGTGTGTAGCCAAACAGCCTAAAAAATATATATATATTATTTCGTTGTCTTCTGTCAATAATAAAAAAAGTACGTTCGTTGTTCTCATTGTTCTGAAGCCAAGAGTCTAGAATTATAAAAGGAACTTGACGCGACACCGTCATGTCCACTTATAAATTACATTTACGCTCGCCCCCAATTTTTAACACTTTACCATTTAGGCCTAAAGGCAATAGTATTCGCCCGCACCTTTGTCGATCGCCGTATTGTCGTTTAATTTTACGTATGGATAATATGATAGCATGTAAGGTTATGAAGACGAAGCTTTATTCGTAAAACAGTATTTACTTACATCCAAGTGACTATCCAATGTGTATTTTTCATGTATAACTGCATTTGCAACATTTGTTAACCTGTACCAGTGTTTGTTTACAAAATACGGCCGAGCGTCTATACCAGTAGGGCTAATCCCGTGCATAGACTCTGTAAAGTGCACTAAAACGGCGATCGCTGGAAATACGCACATAAATATAAAATGTACTTGATGTTATTGCTTAAAATGGGATTTATGATTATTTAAGTGTTCTTGTGTGTTAATTATAGTGTTAAACGGCAATATGAGCATTTATTATTCAACTTGGGAAGTTTATTTTTGTAACAGAGTAACTTTGTGCCACGAGAGAGTATTTCTTTTGTGCGAGTGTGGCGCACCTGTAGATGCAGACAGCTTCGAACGGCCCAGTGGCCATTTTGATAACGGTACTTTCAGCCCCCCTCAGGGGTATATAAGGCTGGTGCTGCGCCCCAGCTAGTCAGTCGTCAGGTGCTCGGCATTCGGGCCGGGTCATCCTGGCACTACCCATACCTACCTCACAGTGGGTTGCTGCCTGGTAAGGAAGCCGAAGCCTAGGCTCCCAACCATTTACCTATCGACCTACAGTGGGTTGCTGCCTGGTAAGGAAACCGAAGCCTGCTATCCCCAACCTTAACTGCCTAACCACCTATCTACATACCGTGGGTTGCTGCCTGGTAAGGAAGCCAAAGCCCCAAACGCCTCTCCCTATAGTGGGTTGTTGCCTGGTAAGGAAGCCGAAGCCTGCTATCCCCAACCCTACCTCCACCTCAAACCCTCATTCTAGCCAGGACGACTCAGCAGTAAGCCTAATCTGCGCATTCATGTTTGAGTTGAGACTTAACCTTTTTAGCATGGCAATCTCACCTGTGTGCTCTTCAAGCCACAATTCCTAGTACTTCGCGTCCATGCACATTGCCAGTTATAAAGTGTTATCATGCTCTTCCCAGTCTTGTAAATTCTATTGAAAGTTACGGAATGTAGTAAACTTTCCCCGGGATCAGAGAGATTGCCGTACAATTACAAGTAACCCAGTTTTTATTATTAGTGAAGTATCACCGATGGCCGTAGCGCCGTAATGTAAAGAGGCTATTGAATATTGTTAACTTCCCACGATCAAAGAGATGATCGCCCACACATTCTCGGCCACGATTAGGCCTTAGTTTTTGCCCAGTATCTGAAAGGCATGAAATGCCATGTAAAATTTTATTCATCAAAGTATGCCCTGTAGTGAATTATGTTGTTATTGTCAATGTGTCATATCTTTAGCTTGTACCCTTGTTGTCTATCTCATGTTGAGACTCCAGTACAAGAATGTATGTCATCAAATTGTGATTGACTCAAACCCTGATTGTAGACCTTGTACAAAATCAAGTTTTATATTCATCATGCTGTAACTTGTGTTCATGAATATAAATGCCCAATGAAACTGAATTACTTTGCCTTTCTCCTTTCATAAGACCACCTTGTGTACCAACCTCCTAATATCTAATAAGGCGAGTGATATCTGCCTTACTCTCAATTTATATAAAGATGACGCCCTGCGCTAGCGAGTTATAGAGTTTTCCTTGTTGGCTCATCCAGTAGTCACTCGCTGGATCGAGGATATCTCTGTTTCAAACCACTCTAGAAGGACCACAACAATCTCTCATGCTCTCTGCCTTAAAGGCCTTCTAGAAATGCACACTTGCAACCCAGAACTCCTAGTGCAGCGGTGGGCAAAACAAGCCCACGTGCGACAAACTGTAACTTGCAGAAAAATCATGTTGTAAGCAAAAGCCTTACTGGAAAATATAAAGCAGTGCAACTGAGCTGGTATTTCTAATTTTATTAACAAGCATTTCCCGCTTTAATCAAATTAACTCCTGGAAATATCATAAGCATAGTGAACTGGTGATGTGCCCTCAGTTTGTACTGGGGCCCATTTTTAAACAGAACCCTATCGTTTGTTCTGACGTGTTATTGAATGGGACTCTGTGTTTGGAAGCGTACGAGAATGCTTTGCCACTCGTCGGAACCTTTCGGCTACGCTCGGCTATCTTTGGCTCTCTCCGGCTCCCTCCGTTCCCCTCCCCTCTTCACCGTTGCCTAGGTCAGCCGCCTAGCTCTCGAGTTCAGTTGGATCCTGGTTGCCCTTTTGTGCACTGCTTTCCGTTTGCGCTCGTCGGGTCCTCATCGGCTGCTCTTCGATAATGTTGGTGAGTTAGTTTTTCTTGATCGGGTTGTTGGAGTATATGCTTGGGCCTTTTGCCCTGTCTTTTCTGCTCTGTGTTTTCTCTGTTGTTAGTGAAGATATGTATCGGGAGCCGACGGGGCGCCGACGTGTTGCTTTCCCTATTTAACTTGGTTGGGCTTTAGCCTTTTGATTGCCCCTTTAGTTTGTGCTTTTCCAATAATCTTAATGGCCCTTCTGGCATACTTAAATCTCGAATATGTGTAACCTGTTAAAAAGAAAAATGTGCAAGAAGCCTGAATTAAATAAAATCCTGTTGTGTAACTTGAATTTCACCTTGTCTTTATTAAATTCTAGAATTTTGCTTCACTCGGTATTCGAACCAGTTGTTACGTGTACCTTGATGGCACAACAGTACTAGTCACAATTTGATTTTTCTTTACTAATTGACCTAGTAATCTCACCACTACGCATTCAGGCAAGTAAGTATAACTCAGATACCAACATCCGCCCCCGTCACTGGCAACGAGAACTTCCAGAATAAGAAACAGAATTGACAAACACCAACAAAAGCAACTCCGGACATCAACATACAACACATTCCACCCACGTTATAAGTGTCGCCGCGAACAGGGACAACAACAGCATCTAACAACAACACATTCCAGCCCCGTTACACAAGACGGAGCAACGTAAATAAAGTCGTTGGTTACTCATATGAATTAGTAATTTACTGGTGTTTCTTTCCTCAACAAAATTGATGCAGAAGGGTAGAAATTCAATATGGTCCTCCAGTGAAAATGCGTTATTATTGACGCTGACATTTTGGTCCTCCACTCTGTTTCATGTGAACACCGACCACGTCGATCACGAAGGAATGAAGAATTTCTTGAAGATATTGTCACATGTGTTTACCGTGGATTGCTCTAGTGACTACTTATGCTGTGTTTATTTTCCGTGGAAAGTTTATTGTTCGCAGTCTTGGCTTCCTGGTTGTTAGTGTTAAGAGGCTATGGAAGTTGGCTAGCATCGCATAGGCTCTGCCCATGTAGCCGTTTACTTGGGAGGCAGACTTAGGTACTTATTCAACTAAATAACGTTTTCCGGCCTCCTGGGATCACGCCAGGGGGTCTCCCATGTTGGAATTTAAAGGGCGGAGGGGGGTTAGGACAGAGGGTCACGTGGCTTGGTTTGTCCTGTGCCTGCAGGAGGGTAAGATTGGCTACCAGATAACAAGGAAAAAAGTCGCAACACGGGTGGCAGTATAAGACTCAAATACGCAGCTGTTTAGCGTGTCTGCGTTGCGCTTACGAAACATTTCCTCGTATCAAACATTACCTTTTAAATGTATTTTTTGTAGAGAATTATTACTAAATACGCAAGTGACCAATAAAGTTGGCTGCCTAGCAGTGTGCAGTGCTTCGGTCGATAGAAGATCACAGTAAAATTGTTCAACGTACTTCAGTGATATACAATTAGGAATATCATTCAAAGAACGTTACACTTGTATGAATCATCCCCCCTACCTCATATTTAAGCCTTATTTTTGCAGCCGAAAATTATGAAAATGGGTGTTTTTACTATCCTTTTTTAGGTAAGATAACCTTGAAGAAGAATTTTTAACCAAAACTAAGCAAGTACTGCACCTTTATTTGTAATATCATCGCATAAAAGGATATGGTTACGACTGAATACCACGCACAGGCAAGCTATATACAAGAAGACAGCACACCAGTTCTGTGACTTGCGCTTAGAGGCTAGGATGGGGCGTGGTGCGCATGCTCTGTCGCCCTAAGTGCTTCCCTCCTTCTAGGCCTCGGACGGGCAAAATATGCCAACCTGGACGCGCAAAATAAGTTCACCCAGGCGAACACTTAAAAAATATAGTGAAATTATATTTTTGTCTGAATAAAGCCCAGAACATTATACTTTCGCAACTATAGTATGTTTAATCCAGTAGTCAAATTAAATAATAAGACAAATATTACAATAATTTCCAGAGCACATTGTGTATATATACTCCGTCCACTCTAAGGTTGCAGCAGAAATAAAAATTTCTAACAAAGTAAATCAAAGCAATTGAATTATGTCTTCATTCCTAACATTGTGATGATTGTGCCGTTACAAACTTTACTTGTATTTTCTAATAATTAAAATTTAATTTATGCTGTGCAAAAATGTTATTGTCATTCACTTGACTGAATTAGCTGCAACCTTAGAATGGATAGAGTATAGCAAAACTACTATTAACGTCTGACTACTTTTAAATTTACTCAGTGTACCAATAATTTTAATTTGTATGCACAAACAAATAAAACATAACTTAAGAATTTTCTTAAGAAAAACAAAAATCTTGATGATAAGAAATTACACGTTCAAAATTAAAATTAACTATCAATACAGTTTCACTTAGTTGACTTACAGGTACAACAAACTGTGCTTGTATCACGAAAAAAATTACTTTAAAAACGGAAATTTTGTTAGCATAAGTAACAATGGTCCTACATAACTTGTAGTGTATTTTTCCTTCCGACCATTTGTTTGATCACTTCAAGTAACCAATAAAATTAATTCTTACGGACGAGAAAATAGATGTACAGTACGCGTCACTAATTTAGGATCATTGGCAAATATAACAAAATTTGTACCTAGTTTTAAATTATTGATGCTATCTGTGTTGGAAATTTTTTCAATATTGTACTCTGAAAAACACACAATTCAAATTTGGATCATAACTTCCCGTTGTATTAATTTTCAAATGTTAACAAAAATCTCAAATTTTCTTATGTTTTATAGTCGGAAAAAATATGCAGACACAATTTTAGAACAGATATTTTCTCACCGAATTTTTCCTAGATATATTTATACAGATGGGAAAGAAAAAAAAAAACATTTGAGGGCCATAAAATACTTGTAAACCTCTTTTCATTTTTGTTAGTAGAACCCTCATTGTACGGCAAATAAAGCATATTTTGCTAAAATTTAAATTTATTTTATTTTTGTACCAGTGGAGTTATCGAAGCCGGGTTTGCGGCTCTACTGAAGATACTGTATATACTTTAGTGCCGCAAACCCGGTATGGGGCGGGTATCAGAGATCAGGTTATCCTGCTCTGAGTACAGATTTCTAACAGGGTGCCTGCAGGCATCTACACGCCCTCAAGGATGATATGAAATGAAACCCTGTAATGGGGAAGTGACGGAATAAGAAAGCCGAGAAAAAGGAAGGTCCTCGAAAAAACCCACTGGAAAACGGCAATGTCCGTCACGTTTTCAACAATCCTGTCGGGGAATGACTCTACCGAGAATCGAACCCGGATGGTCTTAGTGGGAGCCGAGTGGTCCGACCACAGCTAAACTGTGACATACAACTGTCGTCCAATCATACAAGGTGCAGGGCGCTATACTGTTTTGGAGAATACGTTAGCACAAAATACTCTCACGATTTTTGATCATTTATAACGTAGATCTATCATGTCCCAAACAACATGCAACTCTTCTGGTTTGTGTATTTTTAGTAAATTATTTATGATTAAAAAATAAAATATACCACATTATTAAAATGAAATGAAACATCTAAAATAATTTCTCAAAATACATATTCCTATCCCCTTACAATTTATCCTGAAAATTTTGTGATTTAGAATTTTTAACAGCAATAAAATACTTGTAATAGGCTTAGGTATTAAAAACGAAAAACGTGGAACGCATGTGGTATATAATAGTGACGGAGTTGCTGTCGTAGAGAAAACTCACACAACTCATATAACTTGGAACACAAAAATTCTTAATGACTTTGGCAACTATTTATGCGTCAGTTATGTATGTATTACACGCTCTCCTGTGTTATTTGATTAAAATCTTGCAAGGATTTTCATAGGCAAGTCTATTAAAAATTCACAGACAAAAATTTCAGGACAATCTGCATGGGATTAGCTACCTGTAGGGGGCTAGAAGAATTATTTTTATACTTTTTAATCTGTTTAAGAAAACCTCATTATTAGAATTTCATATTTATTAATTTAGTGAATTAGCACTTACTGGGTAGTATGAATGCATCTAATTGCCATATCACATACCGGTAAATAATGCAATTGTAGAGGGGCCACGCCTCTTTTTTGTTTGTAGGGGATGGTTTCGATTCTCTTTTATGTTATGTAGATCTCGTTTAGACTAAACATCATTTAAAAATAGTTATTATTTGGACGCCTTTTCAGATATGTTGCAAAAATTCTCTATATAAACTCGAGTTTCAGGGACGGATCTCTCCAATACAAATTTTAATAAACTATGCATAATCCAATTTTCAAACGATACCGCCTCCCAAAATATTTAGATTGAGTTCCCGAACATCCTGGACATACGCTTATGAAACTGACGAGATAGAAAAATTAAAATGATGATGATGTAAAATGTATTTAATTATAAATAGCATGTCAGCCAGTTTTAATGTAACTACCACGTATAGGAAGTAACTATTAGGTAAAAAATTAAGTTAAAAAAAGAAAGCTAAAAATATACATATAAATATATTGGCAATTTTGGTTATACGTAAACACAAAGGAATTTATATTTTGTAAATGTTATATTAGTTTTTAAAAAGAAACCATAGCTGGAGAAATGCTTTCAACAGAGGCAAATATAAGTCGAGTCGTACTATCCACTCCGAACTGCTGCACAGTTGCCACAAGGAAAACTAGGTACTATAATTTACTGAAAGCAACCAAGCACGGAAACGTCTTGTCTTTGCAAGGCATGTGTTTGTAAACAGCACTTGTGAACCTTCCCTCCTGGGGTGACCATGAAGCAAGGGAGGCTTAGCGGGAACTGACCGAGCTTTCGCCTGCTAGTTTGCCGAGGATAAGAACGACATATTTCCATTATGAGTATAGCGGCAATTGAAACAAATCGTTTAATATACAATAACAAGAATACTTGTTGATACCGAACGTTCAATGCAGTATAATTATCATAACATTAATATTATTCGTTTTATCTATACATTTCAGATAAAAATTAGTTCATGGGTGCAATTATCAACATTTGTACAGTTGCATCCAAAACAGATAGTTAGAATTTTCATTTTTAAAGAAAAACCTTAAAACATAATACGATTTACAAAAAATAGAAACCACATATATAAATATAGTTTTAATTTGACGAAGTTTCAGCTACCTGTCATTAATAGTTTTCCATAAAAAAGGATTTGAAAATTAACATTGAAAGGATAGGGTGTAATATTATGAGCCACGGGCCCTTAAGAACTTTACTCTCACGTCAAATGGACTAACGAACGTTATCTCGTAACAGTGAATTAACGTGGTTTAGGTTTTCCTCGAAAATGGATGACAAAGTTGAAGTACTGACAAGGCGGTTGTAACGGGCAGAGAATCACTCAGAACAGCATCTTCAGCCGAGGTGGTGGTAAACGATTCATACAAAAAACTATTATTTCTTGCTAAGTGTCAGAACATGGATTTACGAACTGCATTGAGGGATGATCACTTGTGTTTAGGCATGCTGATGAAAGAAAGTGATGAATTTGATAAAGAAGCAAACTGTTAAATGATTCTGATAATATAGTACAGGGTTACGAGTGTCCTAGTTACTATCCAAGAAGAGTACTAAAAGTGAAAAAAGAATCACCACGGTCCCTCGCGGCGAAACTCGTGTCTCTTCCAAGGATCCGTTATTTTCAGGGAAACCAACTGAATGGACAAATTTCTCCAATCTGTTTTCTACGTTAGTAGCGAATAATAAGCATTTAAGTAATGTAGAAAATCTGTCATACCTGACATCTTCATTGTCAGCCGAATCATTATCATTAATTCAAGCCTTGCCATTAACTGCAGAGAATTTCAGTGTAGCTAGGCAGTTACTTGACAAGAGGTACATAAAACGTCTGATATTGTCACATAGTTCTGATTCAATTTTGCAAACCCCTGAAGTTTCCTTGTCAAACCCTGCCACAGTAGCCTTGTACACAAAACCAGCTGCTGCACACTTGCAATCACAGAGTGCCACACCTTGCTATTCGTTGGAACCTCCGGTAATGTAATTCAGAAGTGTAACTTCGGTAATAGTGAGCATAAATTGCACAAGTGCCCACAGTTTTTGGCCCTTCCACAAAAAGAACAATATCAGTTATGAGGAATCTGAAGCTTTGTTTAAACTACCTAGGATCGTATCATCAGGCAAAGCAATGCCAATCTAAAGTCAGTTGTTCATCGTGTCAGGCCAGACATCACTCACTGCTTAGTTTTTATTATTATGTGAATGATTATCTGAGCCAAGGGGATCCTCCCCACACATAACCCAACCACTTCAACAAGTCAAAACCAAACCTAGTCTGTTACCCTTGTTACTGCTCAGAATCATGCAGTAAATTATCCTCAAAGTGTGTTGCTGTGCACAGCTATGGTGGCTGTGCAATATTCATTTGGTGCCTAGCACACTGTGCGAGCACACTCTGATTCATCAGCCAATCAAGTATCATAACCGAGGGCTGTGTTCAGCATCTGGGTCTGGCACGTAGAAAAGCATACCTTCCTATTTATGGGCTCTCCTAGACATCACACCATCCAGCAAAAGTAGTTGAATGTGGCATACGAAAAGTGTGAAAACAAACACCACACCTGTCATTAACAGCATATATTTTGACAAAAATAACATGATAACTACCACCGGTTCCAGTGTTAGCTGCTTATTGGGAACATACAGCACATCTGCAATTGGTTCACCTTTTATTCTCTACTCCTGCACCCGTTGAGGTATTGATAGGTGTTGACCTGTTTACATACATTCTTACAGACAATAGAATTGTTTAAGATGTTTACACTCCAATGGCACTGGAAACTATTTTTGGTTGGGTATTGATGGGCCGGGATAACAAACTATCTCGGACATCATCAGAACCTTCAGTGATATTGTTTGTATCCAGAACATACAGTGGAATACTATTACTACGAGTACGGGATATCACGAGATGTTCGTACAGGTAAGCCTCGCTGTAACGAGTAAGGCCTATAATGATGTATTCACTATTACGAGAATTTTAAAATGTACCAACATGCCGTACATGAAAAACAAGGTTAAAATATTTATTTACGAGTGAACTTCAACAATATCGTTCGCTATAACGATAGGCCGGTAGTGATACACAATCGATACCTCGCACATTCTTGCTGCAATATATCACACTCGTGGTGCTTCAATGTGGTGATTTTTAAAACTACGGGCGTTTATCTATGAGTTGTGATAAAACGTTTGGTAGCCAGCAGATCATTCATGCTCATTGGTCTTCGGGTTGTTCATCAGGAGTGTACAGCTCTGATAATCTGCAGCTCTCCCTGGCAACAACCCACAAACCGCCACTGGTTCAACCAAGGCCGTTAATCAGTTAGTCAATTGCACACGTATGTACCAGTGGTAAGATGCAACGACCGCTAGATAAGTACTGGTACTGGGTACTTCTGATTGTCCTGTGAGACACGCCAGAGGACATGCGGCAACGCGAAGCTCTCTCTTGATTCCGACTGACTGTAACACGTTACCAGTATTGCACCACACTGAATCCATACCAGTAAACAGAGTCAACCTAAACAATTAGTCAGTTCGTTACTGTTTAACCTTTGTAATTCCGCCTTGGCCTTTCTGCATATTAAAATTCTTTTGAGATCACCATGCACTAGATGTTAAGTTCTAGGCGGCTGTCATTAAGTTAGACTGTAAGTAAACCACATAAACAGTAATATTAATTTTTCAACAGTCTGGAGCACAAAGTCAAAGGAAGGAATCCGCCCTCCACTATTATTTCCACATATATAAAAACATTGAACGTGGCTCAAGCCTCAGACGACGAAGGACATGCTTGAATTTCACCTAGTATTGTGAACAGCAACAGCAACAGGATAAGGATGGTGATTGGGAAAAAATAACAGGATACGCAGTTTTCGTGGGGTATCCAAAACTTCCTGAAATATTAGACTTTCCTTAGTTGTTACTAGTAATGTTTTATGACTCCGCTGCCTGGCCCCTTATTTAGTAGTATTGAGTGAGCAAATTTCGCGCATAGTTTTCCTGCATTTCGTGGGCTAGACTATGTGAGGCAATTGGTATCTTGAACAATTAGTGAACATTCTGGATATAGTTTCCCTACATGCTGCGTGAGAATTCTGGGCTGTTTTCTCACAAAACTGTAAGTCGCATGTTTTTTAAGTGAACTTTTACTAAGGATAATCGGCATCTCCAATATATCTCGTATTTAAATGGCCGATTTCACTGTCCTGTGTATCGCTCATTACCTACCTATTATGCGGCTCGTCTTCTTTGGTAATGCCTCCCAACAATTTATCAAAACTGGTTCATTTGAGTATGTTACAACATGAAAGCATTATATATTTAGACATGATGCATCATAAATATTTTTTGAATTCGCAAATGAATGCCTCAAATTCCGTTTTAATGATCAACTGTGATGATGTTTCAAACCGCATTTCAAGAGATGTAATCCCTCCATCATTGCTAACTAGTAGTTAGTAAATATAAAAAATCCCTCTCTTCTAATATTACAGCATTTTAAAACTTTTGCGCCATTTATTCGTATATTTTAGTAAGTAAAAACTGGCCAGAGTTTGTTGGTTGAATTCACAGTCATCTTGTATGCGATCAAGTCACATAATTTATTTCCGGTAGACTCCCAGATTGACAAGACTTGCATTCGTATTGCTTCGACGTCCACAACATCGCACTAGGATCCTCACTTTCAGTTAGGATCTGCAATTGGACAAGCGGCTAGGGTGTTTGTCTCCCACCAAGGAGATCATGACTTGATTCCCGATGGAGTCCACCCGGATTTTACATAATTCATCATATCATTTGTAACTCATATGTAGAGAAGATGGTATATCGCGAAGATGATTTGTGCCAACATTCCCTTGAAGACACTGTAGTTTCTTGCAACATATATGATTTGGAAATATACTTCTGACACAACGTAGCTGTCTGCAGACCAATAACCAGCATAAAATAATACAAATATCAGGATTCCTATTGGCTCAGTAAAATAGGGTAACAGCTCCAAGTACAAGCTAAAGCCAAGTAATCTTCTGGTAAGCTGAACGTGTGTTGAAATCCAGCAAACAGTCGAGTTTTCCCGCGATTATCAATCATCTCTACTCAAATGGCATGAAGATAACCACACTAATCCAAACTATGGGTAGAATACAACTACCAGCATTTTAATATGCGCTCCACAACCAGCGTGCAAGCGGTATAGACGTGCAAATTTCGCACTATAATTTGATGATATGCTATTGATAACCTGCACTCAGCAGAGCATACGCCGTCATGTTATCGGCTCTGAGCATTATTATATTTGTGTGCCCACTTTACAAGAGAGTTGGCGTTTTGCAGCTTAGCTTTTATCATTGGTTAAGTGAATAATGCGCCTTACGCGTGACCAGTGTAGTAGCGTGCCACATTTATTTACACGCGAAACAACTATACTTATAGCCAATATGTTTATCTATGAAAAGACCACACAGTAGGCTTCTACAATTTAAAAAATGCAACATGCTTATTAAGAACAAGTTATTGGGGGCCCTCAAAATGGGTAAAAACTACTTTTTTTAGACAACTGTAACTGGAAAAATACCACCCGGAACAGTAACACAGAACGTTGGACGCATGTGCTGGACTTTACAACAAATTTTTCACAAATAAAAATATAGGGTTGCCCCTTAAGGTCCCGTAAGGAAAAGAGTAATACGAAATTACGAAAACACTGCACGCCAGTTTGGCGCGCCGCAAATAGAAGAGATACTGTTACCGTCGAGTGTGGAAAGCTGAACCTTATCACTTCACTGTCTCCGCACATCAGACGGGAAAATTAAATCCGGTGTATATCCCTCCTAAAAGGCCTTCAAGAATGCCCCACAAACCACCGGCCAACAGCAAAACTCAGATGAGTACACAGCAATTTGTATTCCGGTCTGCTGTCTGGTAATTACGAGAAATGTGCAGTTCTTTGGTTATAGATGTATTTCGCTGTACTCTGAGTAATCATACAAAATACAAACACGCACACGTAATGGAGCACGACGGGACACACGTGCGCAGCGAGTGTTTGCAACCAAAATGTCCTAGAAATCACTCTTGAAAACTGGAGTAAATGAGCAGCCAGCGACCGCCATCCCCTCCCGTCAACAGAAGCTTGGAGGGGGAGGTTAAGGGATCATTGTTTGCATGTGTAATGAAGTGACACGTGCGGGTTAAAGCCCTGGCCAAACTCAGGGGGAAGGGAGAAGTGATAGATTGTGTTACTAATGTTCGCCCGTGGGACGGTAGCAAAAAAGAACTACATGTGCTAGTGACAGAGAACAGCTGCACTACAGACAACCAACTATATAGCTAATTTTATTTTTTCAGTAAACATAGTCACATTTACACTGTAAAATTTTTTTTTGTAAAAAGATACAGTAATTTTCCTTAAAAATTTTACATTTTTAAGTTACACGGATTTCCTTCAAAAGTAAACTTCAGAACCAAATCACGGAATTTTTATAAGCATTACTTTACATAAAAATCACGTTATATTGTATGTATTTAAGTGAAGTAAATTAAATGCATATACATAACACGTTATATAGAACTGAGAAAGTTAGACACTGAATGAAAATGTTATTGATTAGATAATGAAGTGTAAATATCTTAAGTGCTTAACTTACATCCAAACGTAAGAAACAGGCCAGTGCTTAACGTACATACAAGCATTAGAAACATGTCAATGTTTCACTGACATAGGCCTATACATACAAGCGTAAGAAACAGTTCGGAGTCACATTGTACCAAGTTTTTAGTTTGAATAAGTAAAAA
Source organism: Medauroidea extradentata (assembly GCA_003012365.1). Lineage (NCBI taxonomy): Eukaryota > Metazoa > Arthropoda > Insecta > Phasmatodea > Phasmatidae > Medauroidea > Medauroidea extradentata. The sequence continues at coordinate 63,642 of PNEQ01080556.1, forward strand.
ACGGTTTAAACGTTATTGTACATTATTTTATGAAGAAAAATAAAGAAAGTTACCCTTTTTCAATACAAATACAATGAGGTTAAGCGGCAATATGATGCACTTATACAATTTTCTAACACAAGAAAGGGATTTGAAGATATAATTTTTTTTTGGAGAACTGAGTTTTCTAGGATTTTCTTTCTAAAATCTCAAATAATTTTTCAATGGTAGAAGATTTTAAGTGTAGCGAGGACTGGCTGCACCGATATAAAGTGCGAAAAGGAATTACCCAACATGTTGTGTCTTGGGAATCGGGAAGTGTAAGTGACGAGACAGTAAAGATGTGGGATCCTGTACTCCAGGACAATTTCAAACAATATGTGCCACGAGACATTTATAATGTGGACGAGTCAGGCATATTCTATAACCTTTTGCCTGATAAAACACTCGCGACTAAATGTGATTCATGTAAGGGTGGGAAAAAAACCAAAGAGCGCCTAACCGTATTGTTGTGTGCCAACATGGACGGAAGCGACAAGCTTGTGCCGTACGCGATTGGCAAGTCAGCCAAGCCTCGCGCCTTTCGTGGTGTGCGTGACTTGCCATGTACGTACGATTCAAACAAGAAGGCTTGGATGACCGGAGAGTTATTAAAGAAATGGCTTTATGCTTTTGATGCTAGGATAGGGGTGCGGAATCGCAAAGTTGTGCTGCTAGTTGACAACTGCCCAGCGCATCCGGCAGTTAAACTGCGAAATGTAGAACTTGTGTTTCTCCCTTCAAACTGTACTAGTGTGCTACAGCCACTAGATCAAGGTGTTTTCCGCCTCTTGAAACACAGTTTCCGCTCTATGTTGGTGCAGCATGTGATGCGGAAAATCGAATTAGGAAAGGAGCTTGCAAAGTGGTACGTATTGGATGCGATGCATGCAAATGCAGTTTCATAGCGTAAAATAACAGCAGATGCAGTGGCTGGATGTTTCCGACATGCTGGCTTTGTCACTAAGCCTGCTGAAGAAAACAGGCATGATCAAGATGCCGAAGAAAATGTGGACGATCCAGCTGTTGAAGAGGCTATGGATGTTGCTACTTAGCCTTTACAAGAGCCAGAATGTTGGAGAACGGTGAAGCAAAAGTTGGAAGTGCCAGTGAACTTTGACGAGTTTGTGCTACGAAATGACCGACGAGGAACTCATTAACTTAGTTACTGAGAAGGACAGTTCCAATGACGAAGACGGCGACGGTAGTGAGCCAATACAATCACCATCTTAGGCAGCTGTTACTGAAGCTCTCGAAGTTCAGAGTAACTTCTACAAGTGTTCCCCATCAGCTTCCACAATGGATATGACACACTTTCATTGTGTCGAAGAATTTGTGTTGAAAAACAACTTCAAGAAAAAGCAAGCTACTCTTGATGGATTTTTTTCCCTACGAAAGTGAATAGGAAGCTAATCTTGACAGACTTTTTCTCTTAGGAAAGTGAATTTTTTTGAGTTGTTCCCTAAAAAAAGTTTTTTTTTGTAACCAAAAGTATCTTATGACTGGTTTTTAAAAAAAAGTGTTAAACAATGGAGTGACAACAAATAACGTAGTGGACGTAGTTTTGTAATATAATTTCACGTTTTCATGATAATAAGCAGCGCTACTGTTTTTTGTAAACCTTAAAAGGATTTTAAAGTAATATATTTTCCATTTCTCTTTTATATTGTATTAATTAAAAAACAACAGGATTTTGTAGCACGATTTACTGTACAGCATTTCAGATGTACCCACACTATTGCCATAACTTTCAAAACTGTCACTACCATTATTGTTAATGGGCAGGCTGTGAACGGCGGCACACAGTCTAGGCCACGGCACAGCTTTATACCGTATTTGACGGCATATAGGACGACCCCGCATATAAGACGAGTCATGGTTTTGAAGGTACAAAACCTTGATAAAAGTAAATTACTAATTTTGAAATTCCCGAAAGAAAAATATTTTTTTCCTTTGCCAGAAACATTAAAAATTTAGTTTAAATATTTTCAATGCATTTATTATCGGCATATAAACATCATAGTAGACACATAAACGAATAACATTGGCTACCTACTACTGCCCTCCGCGCGCCCAAGAGCCAAAAAAATGCACGGCGGCGGCGGCCGGCAATATCTCCATTTACCGGCAGGTCAGAAGTGCGCGACTTGGCAACGCCGGACTGAGACCACGCCACGCACTACATGGCAACGCCGGGCAACAACAGCTGCTTGCAAGGTCATCGCATTCCTGTGCGCTGTTGTCCGCCAGCCTAGCACTAGACAGACACGTGAATGTGTTGTACGGTACCTAGATCCTCGTTTTTTTCGCCAGAGTCTTGTGCTTGCTAGACAAAGGATGAAAGCATGTGGACCTAGATCCTCGTTTTCTCCGCCCGAGAGTTGTAGGCTGGCGAGACAAAGTATCTCGGCACGCGCTCGTATCGATTGCCGTTTCGCTGCGAGGAAGTGTCCTTTATTATGAATGACGCTCATCAATATTTTATACCAAAAATTTTATTAAAATAAACTAGGCACTCGTTTTCATTTGTGACGAAAAACGCAATTCCCAGAAACATCATACAACTACACAGCTTAGCTTTCAAACTATTTTTGGCTACCAAAAATTTTTGCACCCTCAATTAAGATGAGTAGCAATTTTTGAGGGCCAAACATATGTAAAAATTGTTGTCTTATATGCCGGCAAATACGGTAGGTCATTGTAATGTACGCTAGCCGCTGCTGGCATCGCAATAGCTGCATGCAGCGTAGCTGGCTGTTGGAGCACGACATGAACAATGAGTGTGTGCGTGGGTTGGCGGTAGCAGCTGCGACCTTGAGCCAAGCGGTGTTTAGGGCTGTGCGACATCCAAAATTTGATGTAGACATTTGACATGAACCAGATGTCGATAAAAGTTCGACAAGTCGATTTCGGCACCACGTCGATTTCGGCACCACGTCAATTTCGGCACCACGTCGATTTCGGCACCACGTCGATTTCGACACCACGTCGATTTCGACACCACGTCGATTTCGACACCACGTCGATTTCGACACCACGTCGATTTCGGCACCACTTCGATTTCTACACCATGTCGATTACGACACCATGTCGTTTTCGACGCAATTTTGATTATTTCCCCGCGTGTCGAACAAGTAAATATTGCCATACATTTTATTAGATCTACATCCCTGCCAAGATGCTTCGTAAATTGATATTAGTATTTCGGATAGCGAACAAATCATCGAAGCTGGAATATATGTGTTAAAAATGTTGCTCAGGAAAGCATTACATTCATTTTCAGTTTACCGAGCCTATAAACAGCTTGTTGATGACAGACACTGTGAGGTGCGACCATTTGCTTTGCTGACGTTAGAATAGTAATATATGCGACAGGATATTCAGCTTTAATCGTCGTATTGCATCTACCGTATTGTGTTGTGGTAGTAGCCACGAGACAATAACACACAATCTGGAAACTGTAAAAGGGGGAGTGGATTAATAATTTGGCTTTATTATTTGAATAATTTTGTTTGCATTAAATGCTAACGATCCTATGTTTACATTCTTGTCTTCATATTGGCGGCTGGTGATAGTATTTTTTTTTTTGGAACTATGCCATCCCAAAGCACTTAATACATTAAAAAAGCTTTAAACCATATAGTTAAAATAAATTCGTGTGCTGCATCAAAGCCTTCATGCTAGTACGGGTATTCGTAATTTTAAACCAACCATACCCGTGTGTTTTTTACATTGTATCATGGTAAACGTACAGTAAATAAAAGTAAAATAACATAACCACAGTAGATGTATTTTTACACGCTGTTGTGTAAAATAACCCATACTGTACGGGTAAAAGAAAATTAAAATTATTTTGCTTTCGCGGTTGTGGCAAGAATGTTACTGATAAATAAGTTTTATTTTCTAAACATCAGTTTAGCAATTTGTTTCGAGTGTATCAATTAGTTAAGGCAATTAATTTTTAAATTTCGACAATGTGTAAATTTTCAACATTCATTTTAAACGACTGAAAATGTTTCTAGTCATAGTGGATTCCAACCCATGACCTTCAGACTATCAGCTCAGCATTATAACCCCAAGAGCACAAGTATACAATACACATTTAAGCTCGTAACTTCAGCGGTAGAATTTCATCGATAGAATACATGAACAACTTATGTAATAGAATATTTTAATACTAATTGGAAATATTTTGATATACTGTACACCAATTACCAAGTTTTATTCCACTCTACGCATGTATCTGCTGAATTATATTCGACAAGTAAGCATAATTTAGTACATCATTGTAGCCTATGCGACAATCTAGTTTTCAAAACCAAGTCATACAGACAACCAAATGAAAAACAAGTTTATGCACATAACATATTTGGAATAGGTTTCTATGAAATAAATGATACACAAACTTCATTAATGACGTGGCAGCTGTGACTACTTGAAAATATTATTCAAGAATTCAGTTAGGCCTACAACTAAATCACAAACCATTTTAAGTTTGAAGTTTAATCTGCATATTAATATTTGCATAGACAATTCACAGTTGAAGAAGTTTATAATGAATTAATAATTGTGTTCGAGATTCTTAAACAAAGAAACAAAATTTGCATTAGATAAAATAGGAAATATTTGCACTGCATATTAAATGACGCAGATGGATTGTTAACAAAATTATTGCATGCATAGCATAGTAAAATTTTGACATTTAAGGCTGATTTATATAAATACGAGGGCTGACAATGCACTTTTGTGTATAAATGCATATGTTTATGTGAAAGGGTTCATCCATATACCGTGGTTTACTAAAACCTGCAATACAAGAATTAGTGTAATCGTTTTTAATTTCACTCGGTATACGTTTTTAAAAACTTTATGGACCAAACATGAAATTTCACTATTAATTTATACGTAAAAAAGAACTATTTGTGTTTAAGTTATTAGTAAAAATTCATCATGACAATCATTGTTAAATTGTACGTTGAAATACGTAATTTTGTAATGATAACGATGTGTTGATGCAATGAAAGTACAGTAATAAAACCAAAAATTACTAGTAATGTTACTTAATTTCTTTATATGTATATCTGAAAGTGTAATTTAACATAAAATTTCTGGTAAATATATACTGTATGTACGTCTGTGTAGTTTAATCTCGAGTTTATAGTAATCTTTGGATTTCTAAATTCGGTATTTGTCAACGTGACTACATGTACAAATTTGTAAAATTATCAAACATTTGTATGTGTAAATTTTCACTTTTTTTTACAGCGTAGCATGTAACGCTTAATTGTTATAAATAAGTTTACTTGTTAAAAGTAAGCATTTAATTCCAAACTACTAAAAGCAGTTGCGTTTATCTATCGAAAGAGCATACACCTCAGAAACAGAAAACGTCTGAATGGTAGTTTCGTTATACCACATGTAATACTAACTTAATAATACCCTAAAATTGCAAAACACACTTTTTTCTATCTACAATTCTCTGTACAGATTAGTATGTTATTTATTACTACGAAAAACATTATTTTATTACCTGTATACATAAAATGAAGTGTCCCATGCACCCATTCACTCACTCAACACACAGCCCTAACTACTAGACCTAAAAACATAAAAATTTTAGGGCAGTTTCCCCTCATTTTGTAGGCACCCATTAATAAGGGATTATTCGAAATTCGGTAAGTAAAGTGGTGAAAAGGGGTGGAATCCGTTTTCAGCAAATCCCAGACATCTCAATCTGAAGAGCTACCGTTACTTTATTTACTTCAAAATACTGTCTAAAGAAATTTTTATCTGCAGATTTTTCGGTTTTTGTTTTTTTTTAAATTTGGAAATTAAGTGGTGAAAAAACCATTAAATGTGTTTTAATCAATCTTGGATTCCTCTTAAACCAGTTGAGATATCAAGGTGATTTTTACTTCAAAATTATGCTTGTATAAATACCTCAAAACAGTTTTCAGGCGTTTAAGAAATTCAAACTCAAAAGCTGTTTAAAAAATTAAAATATGTTTGCCATTATACTTCCGTATCTACTAAACCTGGTCAGATATCAAGGTGTATTTCGCTTTAAAATAAAGCTTACTTAAATATCTAAATATTATTCAAGATTTTTCGAAATTAGAATTTAAAAACAGTTTAAAAATTACACTTGTTTTTCTTAAATGATCCGAGTCTCCTTAAGCAGTTTTGTTTTAAAATGAAGCTTATGTAAATATCTAAAAATCAAAATCAGAATTTTTTGGGTGTGAAAGAAGGAAAATGTTACTGAGTCAAGTCAATATGACCTAGGAGAAATAATTCAACCACCACCTCGGAGTATTAACATCGTACTATATTGTAAATTTCTTAAAGATTGTTAATTGGGTAGTTCATTAAACTCTTGTTGTAATTTGTAGTTTTTAATTAGTGGTAAATGCTCCTTTTGCATAATTTTCAGAGCAAATTATTGTTCCATTTGTGATTTTAATGATTGCATAGTCGTTATCCCGTGTATTTTATATGCATTTTGATTGAGAGTAAAACAATTTTTAAAATCAACTATTTCATTTTTAACCAATAAGAGTTCCATCCCAAATGAGCTCAGAAACGTGTATTTTGATTTCATGCAACAGTATGTTCCAGTAGCTCGCTATCACATATGTACCACGTGTATAATTTTGTTAAGAGAAACTGATCGTATCGAATGCATTGCGTGTGTTAATTACCGTGTACGGCGGTTCACTTATCTTTGCAGAAAGCTCGGCGATGGTGTATCAGACGTCTCAAGTATCATAAACATTTGGCCGGATGTGATACAGTCCAGGGGCAATGTAATTTAATTTTCTAATGATAAAACAAAGATTATTATGAAAGAGTATCCCACTGGAATTACTTTTATCTGCGCACGTTTAGTGACATCTGACTAAAGCCAGCGCCGACACTAGGCTCTAAATAGATCGAATAACAGTT
>PNEQ01080557.1:7133-37108 GCA_003012365.1 Medauroidea extradentata
CCTTCGTGCCTCCTCCCCTCCTTTCCCCTCCTCCCGGCCGTCTGCCGGGTGGAGAGTTGCGTGAGCTGAGCCACTCGTCTCCACGCTTTCGTTCGATGCGTATGTCCGCTCGCCTCGAGGCCGTCATGGCACCGGAGCCACGTTCTTTAGTAAACTGGTAAGCTTTCTCTCCTACTTTGTCTTAGTTTAACTCTTGTCAAGCTTTTCTCAGCGTTTAGTTTCCGTATGCTTTGCTCGTTGGTGCCATGTCGGCCGCGAGGGGAGCGGAACTCCGCGACGTCATATAATTTCACAATTGTTAATTTTGATTATATGTTTATTTGCAACTGTCAAGTTCACTTGTATGCCATACGTACATGTGTTAATCTTTTGCCGTGTACCGTTTAAATGGTCATTAATTAAATCACTGTCTTACGCCTACATGAGAGTATTCCTGAAAGTAGTGTAGTACCTTGAGTGCCCTGTTTGATCTGCCATTAGTAGCGTGTGTTGCGACTGTGGGTGTGGGGGTAACAAGGATACTTGGCTTTATCAGGCCCGTTGCCGTCGGCGACCCGCTTGAGTGATACGATACATGCCTTTGTTTATTTTGTAATAAATTGTGTCGTGAAGCGGGCACAACATGATATTTGTAATTTTTTTATATTTGGGAACTGAGACAAAAAGAGTTGTATTAAAATCATTTTTTTCTTACCGAGCATTTCTTTCTTTTGTTCCTTGTATGTGTGCACTTTGGAAATTTGACGACTATGAAGGAGAAAAGAGTCAAAATTTTATTTCATGTTATTCTCAATAATTTACTAAACCTATTGTGCTCTAATGTATAGAAGTTTGCGTACACAACAAACTGTACTATTTCTTCGTGTTCAGCCCCTAAGAAGGTAAAAAAACTATAGGAAAAAAGATAAGAATATAAACTTGATTGATTTTGCTATATAAACATTCCTGCAGTAGCATTCTGGATCCACGGTTCTACTATTACAGCTAATCGCAGAGAAAAAATCCCTGACTCACACACAAACTTGCCACATGACTGCAGGAATTCTTATATGCCTGGGTATCGTCTTTCTCCCACCCGCTCGCCGGGTTTGCTTCATGTTACTAAACAGCTGATTGTAGCGCTATCCTACGAGGAGTATATGAACCACCATAAATCCCTGCTCACAAGAAATATTTTTCTCCCTCGCACTCTGAACAAACAAGTTGCAATTATAGAAACTGACATTGGCTCAGGTTGTATATGCTGTGAAATGTTTCTCCTATTAACACATCCATTGCTGGATAAGAACTCCAGAGAACACTGCAAGTATAGTTGCCAGTGATTGTCACAAGTATCCCAGTATGTCAGTAGCTGAACGCACACTTACCTTCGATACAGGTGGAGGTATTGATCCAGAGGTAGACGCCCACCATCGTGGGGAATGTAAGCTTCGTAGGACATGTCGCGATGTTCCTCTTGACAGAACACGAGCAATGGTAGCTGCACGTTTCCTGGGGCTTCCCGGCAGTACAGGGGTCAAACTTGGCGGTGCACCCGGCTGCATAGGGGTCCTCGCATTTATTGGTGTAAGGGCTGAAGTATTTGCCCGCGGGACAATGCCCCGAGATCGCCAGCCCATTTTCACACCTCCAGAACAGCGTGCAGTCGTGCTCGTCTGCCAGGTACACTATCTTGTTCGGCGTGTTGTGCTGCGGACATTGGCCCACCTGCTGGGCGCGGACTTGATTGGCTGCTGCCATTAGAGCCAGGAGCACCAGTGCTGTCATGGTTCCTACAACAGACCACAAGTTTGTGACTAGGGTTAGTTTGGTGGGTACATAGAAAGGATTAACACATAGTTGACTATGTCGTTAGAGATCACAACAGTGGTTAACAGAAATATGACTGGGAAGGAATTGGCAGTAGTTGAAACTATTTCAGTATATGTCTGGAGTAATATATATACGTAATGTTCACCTCAACTTGCAACTTGGAGTGTGCCAATCACATACAGGTTACTGCAACAATACTCGTCTGTTATTTGCTGGCAGAACTCCAAGACGTATGATAGTTACAAACACCCAAGCACTGGCCATGACGTAGAGCTGCAAGTAAGGCCTTGAAACAAGCTGATATTTGAACACAATTAACAACTGACAGACACTTTGCATCATATTATTTTTCCCCACAAAATGCCTTGGATAATAAACAGTGGAAAAATTGATGGCCATGTTTGTGGTCTGTGTAGGAAACCTGTGTGAAAAAATTTCAAAACCAGAAATTGGTGTATTAGGCTAACTATTGCCAACAGTATATAAGAATAAATATGTATTTTCAGGAATCATGCATGAAATTAAATTGTTTGATTTACTAATAAATGTAATGTCTATATGGGAGACTTGTATTGATTAATAAATATATTCACAAAATGCTATACAGTACTCGCATATAATGTTCATGAGTATTGTGTACAATTTCAAAGTTTCTACATGGCCACTCGCTGCATATGTGAAACATGTTCAGAAGGTCTTTATTTAAGGCTAGGTTCAGGATATAGAGGTCTAGTCAGACTACCTACATTAACTGTTTTGGTAAAGGCATACGTGACAGTGATCAACATCGAGGCCTATGTGGCTTCCATTATGTAAGCTTTAAGTAGGTTTGCAACTCTATTGATACTACATATTTCATGTATAGTAAACAAATATTAACCTACTTTTCTGGGGAAAAAAAAAGAAAAGAAAAAATTACAACTATGTTGCATCTTATCCTAAAAAAAAATATTTTTTTGATAATTTAAATGTTACCTGGCAACTCAATAATGCATAGTTAAGTAGAAACGCGAGGATAAACAATAACCTACCCGGATAACTTGGCAAAGGGTCAAAGATTAATAATGATTCATGCGGGTGGTAAAAAAGGTTTAATCCTAACGATCTTGCAATATGAAAGTCGTACAAAAACATGAATAAATAAAATTGCGAAAAATGGCTTACTGAACAATGAATACCAAATCTTCCACCAAACAGTGTTGTGATGATGGGTAACGCTCCTTATCACAATGTAAAAATAAACAAAATGCCCACCTCCAGCTCGATTAAATTGGAAATGCAGCAGTGGTTGAGTAGGAGAATATTTGCTTGACTAGCGACATGCTCAAACTAAATTTGAATGACTTCTAAAATAAACACAAACCTTCGCAAATGCAGTACTCGGCAGCCCCACATTACTTCGTCTGTCCCCTTATCATCCGGATTTGAATCAAACAGAAAGCAAATGGGCTAAAGTTAAAGAAGAAGTTGCTTCAAGAAAAGTAACTTGCAAGTTGGCAGATGTAAAAAAACTTTGCGAGGAGATACTTAACCAAATGGACCAGAAGACTAGATACCGATTTTCAATCGCGTCAAGACACTCGAGAACGAATACTGGGATGAGGATGTGCGTTTTGACATTGAAATTGATAAAGTGATTGTGCAGTTAGGTGGTGCGAACAATGACTCTTCGGATGTAACAGCGAGTGGCGTTGAAGAACTGCGGTAGTACTTCGAACATCAGAAGTGGTCAATATTTTCTGCTTTTCTCTACCTACTATGAAAGGTTTTTATCCCCTCCTCATTCTCCCGTCCCTCCATGCATGTCAATCCCCCCCTCCTCATATGCGGCGTAGCTGAAGCTTGGAGTTATTCTGCGCCAAGTGTACACACATATTAGTGGCAGCTAGCAGAACAGTTATCTCTCTATTCGAAGTGTATAACAACAGTGTTAAATGTTACAAGAATTGCAGATGTAGTCCCGTCGAGGACAGTTGATAGATTTGGGGATGTACGGGTTTGTGAGACAGCGAGTGGTGACATGAGGTGGATATGGAGCAAATCTGGAAAGAAGGTTTAGGAAAATGGAAGATTCCTGAGTAAAGTCACCAACCTGCAGCATTGTAGACACGATTATCACATGTGAAAATCAAGTTGACTGCTGGGAATTAAACCCAGAATAGAATTGTGCTGATAATTTTTAAAAGAATAAAGGGCGAAGTCGCAGCCAGGCAGCTGGTATATAATATACTGTAACAGATTTCACCCTCTACAACATCAAGAACTTGACAAAATGCAAGCTGCCGAACAGTATGATATAAACAAGCAGTTTACTGAACTATCTATGTGAAGCTGACAATAGCAGGGCGGTCACTCAGATGACTGAACCCTGGAACAGGGAGGTAAAAGAACATGGTCAGTATTGTGGACATATAACTAAATTATTTACAGTTAAATATAGTGTTTTCAGGGGTGTCCAACAGGGGTGTAACCGAAAAACCAACACTTTCAGTATGCTTAGAGCACCAAAGTTTTTTACTCAAACTTTTATTCAATTGAGTTAGCCTAATAATAGTTTAGGCCTAATTGTTAAGTTTGAGATAACGTACATATACAATTAGAGTAAACACACATCTTACTACATTACATTTGTTTGATTTGTTGATATTTCATGTTATGCACTTATACGGGTGTACAAATCATACTTTGTAACTCACTATTATATTCTGAGGCTGTTCCTATGCCACTGGTAGCTGATACTGTAGTTGTTCACCTACTATCTACATATAAAGGTTGCTATACAAGCTACTATACCAGCTGCTATACAGGCTGGTCAGTCATACTGCTATTACACGATGCTAGCTAACATCACTGGAGGCAAGCAATGTCGATGCACGTGCATATGGCAGACGCTCGGGCGGCTCTAGCTGTATATGGTAACTTTTGTGTAAAACAAATGACATACGAATGGTATTTTTATGCAGAATGAAACTTTGAGTCTGTATTAATAATGTCAAGCACATATAAGAGAGAACTCCGAGATTCGATCAATCAACTTAAATAACAACTAAAAAAAGTGCATAGAATTTTCTCTAATGCATAATTATCTATGGACTCTGCACTATCGTGTGTTTTGTTTTTAACCTAGGGAATTTTTTTCTACTTTTTGTATCATTTTAAACAAGAATTGCAATTCCTATTACTAAGTACTTAGAAATTAATAAAATTATATGTAAAGAACAGAGCGGATTCCAAAAAAAAAAAAAAACAATCTACAATGACAGCAGTATTTCAATTAACAAAAACAGTTGTAGAAGCACTTGATATGGGAGAATTTGCTTACGGAGTATTCTGTGACCTATCAAAAGCATTTGATCAGGATCATAATATTCTACTAACGAAATTAAAAAATATAGGAGTAAATAATACAACTTTAGAAATTTTTAAATCTTATTTGCAAAACAGGATACAAATAGTTGAAATGTATAATGGAGATATAAAGGTAGTCCCAAAGTGGGAAACTATAAAGATCAGAGTCCATAATATATGTCAGTGATATGCCTGAAAATGTTAAAAATGGAACAATAACATTATTTGCTGATGACACTAGCCTGATTGTTAGAGAAAAAAATACTGATACACTCAGACATATATCAAATACTGCACTAAAGACCTTGGAGACATGGTTCTAAATGAATAGGGGCCTAACATGGTTTTAAATGTTGAAAAAACTAAATTTCTACACTTAAAAAAAATCATACTAGTAATGACTGTAGTAAAATTCTGTACAACTACAATAACAACACTGTTGAAGAAGCTACAACAATAAAATTTCTAGGTTTAAACATAGATGAAGGAGTCTCATGGACAGAACACATAAAAATCCTTGAAAAAAAAATGTTTGTAATCTATATGTTATATGCTAAAAGCTCTTAAATTAGAGCTGGACGTTAAAACCTTAAGGATGGTACACTTTGCATTTTTTGATTCTGCCATGAAATATGGTCTTGAGTATTGGGGAAATGCCAGTAGAAGTAAAAACATTTTCATAATGCAAAAAAAAAAAAAAGTGATACGTATAATAACTCATGTGGACAAAAAAAAATCCTGTAAGCCCCTCTTTTTAACCCTTCATATAAAAACAATGAGTATAGAATAAAGTTCCCAAGTCTTTATCATACAGTATATTGATTTATTGATATTAACAGCTATTCTTATTCTCCTGTTCATATTTTTTAAACACGAAATTTCCTTAACATAGCCTATTGAATCCCAGGTGTTCTCCCTTAAAAACTGAATCATCGATAATAACACAATAAATGCTATTTCCAATATACTAGAGACAATTACATATTAACCAAAATAATGAGAATGAAACCAAAAGCAGCGGGGTGGTCATACAGCAAGATTCACAATAAAGCTTCGCAACGCGATGGGCAGTAGCCAATCAGAGCTTTGACGCTGGCGGTGAGCGTCACGAGCATTGCAGCCATCACAGACGTTGGATTTCAAGGCGTCGGGCACCAGAGTGAAGAAGGAAAGTTTGTATCTAATACCTGTAAGAAACCAAACTACTAAATGTGATACCAGGTAGCTGCACCATCTGTATTGACAATGGTCGCTGGAGTTATGATACACAATTGTGAATTGGCTTCTCAAGCGGCCAACGTTCATCATCGTTGGCCACGCTGCGAAGATTTATTGTGAATACCGCTTAAGGTTAACATGTCTGCTCCATACCTGCAGAATTTTTCGGTTTGGAGTTCAAATCCCAGTCAACACATTGTTTTTTCTTCCTCTCTGATCTGGTACTGTTTCATACCTAGCTGCATGTTTATCAAAGGTATTTTATTTGTAACATGTGTATAAATACAAAATCTATAAACTATTGTTATGGCTACGCAACGTGAACCGCTATCATTTGCCAGGTATCAATTAAACATCCACAAACTGTGCTGTAAAGTACTATTTTATTTGTGACAGTGGCAATTTTGTGTTCTGACATGAGAGAAGCTGACATGACATAATTGGTAAGTGTACATAGAATATACTAATAGCAATCGTCATCCTTACCAATAGAACAGCATTGTAACAAAATTTTCTGTACACATACTTCACCCATTTTAACAATATGTTATTACTTATTGAAAAGGAAACGTAATTATGTTATCATATGAAGTAAAGTTTTACTTACTTCTGAAATAATTCTTGCTGTATTAGTATAATTGTTAAGTTTTTGGAATAAGTTGAAACAGTATTTTAAATAAACACGCATCACTGAAATTTTGAATTAATCTGGTTTTAAAGTTCAAATGATTTTCTACCACATGTACACAATTTTACATTATGACGACACATTTTTAGCTTTCATGATATATTTCAAGGTAGTTGTCACATGGAACACTATTTGTGACGATACTGCAAAATAATTTGTCTGTTACGAAAGTTGGTACAGGATTTGACACAGAAAACAGGACCAGTTCTATTACCTAACCTGGTATGAAAACTACTAGCAAAAACCACGATGTCTGCCATAACGACCGACTAGTATAGCACAAGGTACGTAGAGGATTATAGGTAGGCCACTTCCGCATGCGTGCGCGTTTCTCCCGTCCTGCCGAGAATTGTGTGACGTCACCAGGCAGAGAGGCGCGCGGCGCATGCATGCCTGTAGCCCGTCAGTCATACTGTTGAAACGCGTGACGATTGAGCTCCGTGGTGTCTGATGGATCATGTTTGTGTAGAAATATGAACTTATTATGAGCAAATAATACCAGCAATATTGTGCTGTTGCAGACTAAAAACTGTGCGGGAAATACCTTACATGGCAAAAACTTATCTCGTCTTGCTAGCTACTACAGGCTCGAAACATCTATATAATTATAAACACATCCTAGCATCAGACATCAAACTAAAAATTTGTGACTCACTGGTGTTGTCGCCCTTCAATTATTGTGCAGGACTATTTATTGGTCTAACAAAAAGAACAGTACAGAATTCAAAAGCTTCTTAATGTGTGTGTACGAAGAAACATCACATTAGCGAAGATAACCTGGCTGGATATGCACTGCACAAATCAGGGGCGTCATTTCAGGTTTTTCTAGGGGCCAGGGGGGGGGCAATATTTTGTTTTCTGGTGACAGTGACCTTGTTGCATTTTTTTTATTAATTAAGCATGTATAAATTAGATACTTAATAATAAAACTTCAGTTTTATGTTCTTAAGTTAGCATTATTTACATTTAAAAATACAAAAAAATATATTTATACACATAAAATTCTAAATCCAGGGGGGGGGGATTTGCCCCCCCCCCCTTGTAGACCCAAATGACGCCCCTGTGCACAATAGGTGCCAATTTCACCATGTCACTCTAATGAAAAACATTCAGTATTTTGAACTGCCAAATTATATGTTTACAAAATTTCACGAGCAATCATTTAAACATGAGTATAATACGAGAAAAAAAATAACGTTCAACTGTAAACCTTCCAGGGTCATAATTTATTTTTTATACTTTTTATAGTTTTTCTAAGTAAATATTTTATTTTATGTATTTTAAAGAAGTATACGTAGATCATATATATAAAGTTATAGAATGATAGCTAAATGACTTATTTTTTTATTTATATTAACAATAATCTCATATACTAATTAATTTATATTTTATATTAGCATCGCAAATTATTTTTCTTATGCAATATTAGATATTATCAAGTGTTTACATAACTTATGTAACGTTATAATGTGGTACCGTACTTTGTAAGCATGTAAACAAACACGGCAAATTGTAAATCGGGCTAATAATGAACTTCGTACGTCTATTAATAAATATTTTAAAATAAATCCGACATTATTTACCATCGTTTTCCAAAAGTCGTTTGTTAGGTGCAAGTGGAAAGATGAAATAAATGTTAACAATGCACGCATCTGCTCTGCGTATTTCATAACAGATGGCTATGAGCGCGTATTAAAAAATTATACTGTTCGATATGTGTCTATTACAAATTGTAACGGAGAAATGTCAGTCACGACAGCAAATAAAACAGCTCAGGTAACTTACAATATCGCTAAATAACATTACAAAAAATATGTTAATGTAGGCTGTATATTGACGTTTATTAGGGGTCTAACTACAATCGCTACATGAAATTGTATTAAATATATTTCTGAAAAATTTGTACAATACATTTTGTTTCAAAACGCATCAATAAAATTCATGCAACGAGAATAAATTGAATTCAAGTTAAGGGCGCCGTCTACTAGAATCGTGAAGAGGCGCACAGGCCTTTAACAATCCTGATTTCATTCGAAAACCATTCAACATGTTGTCACGCGGTTAGGCTACGAAAAGCATTTAAGGATCATAGTACAGGTATATAATTTTACCATTAACTGTTATCGTTCCTAACAAGTATTTTTTTGAGTGTGAAAGTGACCGAATCGGGACTTTTGACGCTGATTTTTATGTACGAGTAATCATTTTCACGATATTCTGCATATTATAGACCTGTAGAGCGACTCTTTTCCTTTCGTCGCGTAAGATAAAATGATAGTGTTGTCGCTGAAAGTCCCATAGTAAAAACGGTTCAGCGGGAAGCTTGCACGATAGTTCAGCGCTTGGCTCGTTGAGGCGACGCGGCATTTGATGCGCGCTTCAAGGTCGACCTTACAGCTCCATCGCTTGTGAGCCTCTCACGCGCGGGTGGACGGCGCCCTTAAGGCGCCCGTCTGCTGGCCGTGTATTTATGTGAATGAGGTACTAAGGACGACATTGACCGACACTTCTACTGCAGTATCGCCTTTAACGCAAGCCACTGACATTGCGTGCATTGTTGTGTAGAAACCTCGCCTGAATGACACTTTCAGCAGTGATACTCCATACATATTTACTAGTAATAAGTTTTTAACGAAGTTCAATGTAGATTTATAATATAGCTTCACACGAATCACATGAATGTGTGTGTTTTTTTTTTGTTAGTTAGTTCTAACAGTTTGAACTAGATATTTAGAGTAATTTTGAGATGCTCCAAAATTATCATCAGAATAAATGCGGTGTGTTAAAACTACCATTCCTACATTGTTTTAAATGTGAGTTTTTGTTAATGCACTTATTGGACGCACATAGTTTCTTAGATAAAATATTTTGCTAACACGATACAGCACAGTTTACAAGGCAGGTAGGCGGACCCCTTGAGCTTCATTCTTATTAACTTTGTTGTCAGATCCCTTTGTAACAATGCTTATTAAGCTGTTATAGTTGGTACTGTTACAAAATTCCCGTATATTTCTATCTCGTTTGTTGGGTGTGAACGTAGTACGCGAAATTTACACTTAAATCGGCCGAGGAAGTTTGGGGACCATACAGAGACTAATAGAATAAATTAAGAATAGTAAAATGTTAACTTAAATCCAGAGAAATATATGTCGTATCATATTGATCCTTGTATCGTAACACCAAAAACTTGTATAAAGTTTTCGAAATTTCACTGACGAATTTGCTTTACAGTAAACCTGTTTAATTTAATTCAATGTTTTATCTGGTAAAATATATATATAATATATATAATAAATCTCGATAAATTCAGTAAAATAATAGATATGCAATTTTTTCAATTCTAATGGTTACTACTCCTACAACAAAACACTCGCGTAGGGAGGGTACCTTTGTTTATGGCTTTCTATCTCATCTACAGCGGAATAATAAATAAGACAAATAATAAAGGTACGTGAAAAATAAGTCCAAATCAAGTTTTGATATTTTTGTCTATTAGTTTAATATTTTACTTCTCAGCCATACGGTTCGGTAAAGTGCTCGGCTATAAATTATGTTCTTTAAAAATAAATAACAATGTCACTTCTATTTTACTTTGAATTTTTAAGTTGATATAAATTTATTATTTGGTATGAAGTATATTATAATTCGTGTGAAATAATAGGTTGCAAAAATGTTCACTGTAACACTTACGGGTGTAGGAGCAACATCTAAAACTTATCATTTCACCTCGAGAAAACTGTTGCAATTTGAGACGATTTTATGGCAAAATATTACAAATGAACTATTCCTTTTGGCGATAATAGGTTTAAAAATTCCATATAAGTTATGAAGAAATACGCTACTTTAGACCTATTATTCAAAAATGTGTTTCAGCTGGATTTTGAGTGAAAATGTAGTTATGATATTATAATTATTTACTAATTAACTAAGTCGTGTACGCAAAATGTGAAAAGTTCGTAGGAAGCGGCACGGTGTGTAGGACAGGTCATGAAATTTTGATACAATTTACTGCAGTGATGTCGCGAAACGAGCGAGTTGAGTGACAAGTTGTGTCTGCCGTTAGCGCAGTGTAGTGTAGTGCACAGGCCGGGTCTCTGCCTCGTGACGTCACATACTGACAGCCAATGGCGTGCGAGTAGTCGGAGCGGCCCCCACCCCCCCTGGTATAGCACCTTGTATGGCGGACCTGTACAGACTAGTGTGGAATATGGTACCATATAATACAGTCTTAAACAATTCTAGCTAGAATGTAAGACCTTACGTGCATGCTACTTGCATACAGGTCGGCTGGTCACATGATGTAAGTCGCCATGGACATGAAGATGTACACCTTCTAGTTCAAAACTGATATAACCCTGTGAACGAGCCTTAAGTATCACATTCAAATGACTAGTGAACTGTAAACATAATGCATGATGCTATACACATACAACCCCATCAAGGTAAGTGCAAAAATATTTTCGCAAAAATCGGGTTTTGGAACCACAGTAATTTATCTTACCATTATGCTGGGATCACAATAGCACGACGCACGCGGCGCAAATGTTGTGAGCATAATTTAAATAACTTGTCAGCCTATCAGCTTCAGTTTGTTCTGCTCCAGTCACAGAAACCTCGACGCTGATTGTGAAACATTTATTCGAGTCGCGTCCATCGCGCTATTATGTTTCCAACCTTATTCTCTGTTTACCTTTCAACTAACCTTCATCTCTTGCATGTTGCATTCGCACAATTTCCTATTTCTTTTTTTGACATTATGGCCACTTTCTTCTCCGCTATTAGCACAACTGGGCTGGAAATCATTTTTCCAAAGCACATTTACTAAATAACACATACCAATATTTTTAAATAAGGCGACCGCTAATCACAACAAAAAAAAACGCACTAGGCACAAGGCATACGCATAGATATCGGGGGTTTTGAGAAAGCATACCAACGTCAGAAACATATTTGCATCAACCAACGAGCTATTGGCACCAACCCACGCATACAGTAGTGACCGTGTACCAACCTCAGTTTCTAATATTTTGAAATTTACCAAATATCGTAAACATGATCGAACCATGTGACCATTTCCATTAAACAATAGGCAAATTTTAGCGGTTGAATTGGTAGCGGTACCTGTGAACAAAGCATTTTAGCGCTCCTGTTTGCAAAGGTGTTTGCAAACATGCTGCAACCAGGCTGAGGGTGTTTGCACGTTTCTGGCAAACGCGGCAGGAGGACGGTTACAGGGTTTGTTCACAGGATGTTTACCTTTACTTTTATTTCCTGTTTTGTTTCGAACAAATCTGATATCAAAACAATCTATATTTATGTGAAATATTGACGAAACTTAAGTTATTTTAAAATAAAATGATGCAATATTATTTTTTCATCATATGCAGGTGCATAATTAAATTTATTCCTACAATTTATTATGTTGTACATGTAAAACAAATAGTGAAAGCCGCCTATTTTCCAATAAACATATTCGTGAAGAAATATTTTCCTTTATACAGTCCAATTCTATTCCTGATCAGGCAATCGCAAGTACACAATTTCGTAACTCCATGGTGGTAGCCATTTATGTTTACTGAATATTGCATTTTAGCGATTTCTTGTAAATGCAAACAGATTCGGCAAACGCTTGCTAACAGCTTGTGACCAATTCAACCGCTAAAATACGCCTAATTACTGGAATAAAAAAGAGCTTTATAGCTTTGGACCACGGTCGTAAAAGAACTGGTCTGGACACTCGCCTATCTAACAATGTATATTGCTTGACCTTGTTGTTTGGCTGTAGTTCGTCAAGTTACCGAGAATGTTGTCTTTTATTGGCGCTTCAGTTAGGGCGGTCGGACTCAAACTACGACAACATTCTTCCATTGATTCATTTATAAAGTAAATAAAGATTACTCGAGCCTTTCCTTAAATTTATGAGTGAAGGAAGTATTTCATAAATTGATAAAAAAATAAGTTTTGATAAATTGTTTATCTTGGCAGAAAGAAAGTGGGCGGAGTTTAGTCCGACCGCCCTAACTGAAGCGCCAGTAAAACACAATATTCTCGGTAACTTGGTGAACTACAGCCAAACAACAAGGGGGTCAAATATCCAGGCGAGTGTCCAGACCTGTTCTACGGCCGTGCTTTGGACTTAAGTTTCTCGACTATACAAATATTCTTACTTCTAATTAATTATTTCCCAAAAATAAAGGTAGGTAACTTGTTTTTCAATAATTCTCTGTTATTGAAATAAAGGCGATACAATTTTTTTATCACATTATTATTTGCATGCCATGTTGAAAATGGCTAGGCCAACATCATGAAACGTGTCTATTTTACTAATGGACTACCATAACTCGGGATTGCTCTGCTCCTTTAGGGTTAGGTTAAACTGCTGCTGACCATTCCGCATTCCCTCTACTGAAAGCTGTCTTGCGCACCGCACCTACCAACCGGGAGAGAACACACCTGGCCTCGTGGCGCGAAGAGGTGGCGGCACTAAGACGCTACCCCTAGGACGCCGGGTAGTGACAAAATGTGCTTCGGTATCAAAGAACCCCCAGCAAGTGTATGGAAAGTGCCCCGTACATTCTAAAGCCTGTAAACAGCAGTTAACGTGGCTTGTGATATACTGCCACTTACATGCAAGGTGCAGTAACATGGGTCACACCCACATTTGTTGAATGAGTTTAAAGGCAAGGGATTACCTTGTTTTCACATAAACAGTTCTTAATCAGAATAAATCACGTTTAACCTAAAAGTTTGATGCCGACAAAGCCACGCGCTCTTCAGAACAGCCCGTCGTGTGCACCACGCACCGAGGGAACACACCCGGCGGCCAGTACTGCCGCCAAATATGGGAACATGCCATTGCAACCAGACGTAACACCCATGTTTAGCTGAGCCCTCTTAAACTGTCATCGTACTGCGGGAGCCCAAATGCCAACACACGACAAGGCCGTACACCTGGGACCCGCTCCCTGGCACGCGCAATGGTGCCGATGTACAATAGCCAGCCACGAGGGCAGTTCAGTTGTCGTACGAGTCAAAGTTACCTGGCGAATGGAATCCACCCCGCAGTGCGTCAGAGTAGTGTTTAGCGACAACTCCCCCCCCCCCTCACCCACACCGCTACGTCTATGAGCGGTTATGCGGCAGTGACGTCACAAGCGACAGGTCAAACTAGCCAGTTGAGCATTTAAATATTATATAAGAATAGACATAAACATACTTCTGCATGCATAATAAACGTAATAATTGTTCTCAGTGATTCGTAATATATGTCTTGCTATATTTTAAGAGGGTGGTTGCTTAGCATTAGTTTCTAAGTAGTGTGTAACCCCCGTTTTTCTGGCGGCCAGGGTGAACCTCCAGACGTTGACCAGTGCGGACGTGTGTGTCGCGAGCTCCTTCCCGCGGGGCTGAACTACAACTTTGCATCAACCTACATCGATAGTGCTGTAAGTGTTTTCTTTCATTTTACCGGAACATCTTTTATTTAATCATCTCACGCCCCTGCAGGGAGTATAATATTAACGTCCTGAATTGTGCAAGTGTTAGTCTGCGATTCCCGCCACGTGGGCCAGACGCTTTCACGTAACATTTAAGAGATGGGCCTTCTCTCGCAATCAACATAAAACTAGAATAGTGCACGTAACTGTGAATGCTGCTGCCTAGCGCAACCACGAGAGCCACGTGCATGCAAAGAGAAATGCGCCTTTTCCTCACGCACACGAGACTGAGTGTATCACTCCACCCTTGTAGCTCCCTGCTAGAATATCATAGTCTGCTCAGCAACCGTGTGTATAATAACTTGTGCTAGCGTAATAAATAAGTTATGCCAACCTGACGCCCCGAGAGTCGCCTACATCATTTTCAGTAATATCCTATGTTCCTTCTCCGCTAACATTTCAGAGTCAATAGAGTAAGTACTTGAACATTTTCAGCTATCGCCAACACCATTCGTTTTCCCCTTTATTTCATCGCCGCCTCGTTTAGGGACCGCCACAAACGTCACACGCCCCGACTCATGCTCTACCGACCTGGGTCGGTTCATATCCAGGTGGCGCCCATCCACTACCCATGACACGTAATAATTAAGAATTACGCACTCCTAGACAGGCCCTTGGCGACAAAACCACGAGCCATTGGTAGGAATGTGCCCCGTTAAGCCTAAATCTAGTAAAACACCATGCGAACCCTTAACCTTTTGTACAAGTGTTGTGTTTAAGTGAGGGCAACGAGGATATTTGTGCCAATAATTTAGGGACGTAAAGGGCCAGGGGTAACTTTGTCTGCATAAATTCAGTTGTCCGACAAGACTTATCAGGCCTAACCACTAAACCACATGGAAACACCACTGTGCACACCGTGAAGACGGTCTCGTCCAACCGTCCAAATTTTGCAGTGTAATTTCTTTAAATTCTGTAGTTGTTAAATTGCTCTTCTTAATATTAATATTGATTCATAGATTTTTCATTTAATTATAATAAAGTAATTCTCTGTTCTTAACGTAATTTAATTTCATGTAACGTAAAGTATTGATCGACACAAAATTTTTCACAATATAAATTTGAATACTCCAAACAATCTTTTGGAAACTAGTTAGCAAGTATAATTTTTTTAGTGAATTTTCAGTGCTTTTGTTTGTATGTTTTTAAGTGTTTTCTTGTGTTGAGAAGTTTTGGCGCGCTCAGTGGCGTGATCACTTTGAGCTTGCCAAGGCCGGGCACCAGCATCTCTTTTCATTGTCTAATCATTTAACATGCAATAGTGTTATTCTAGTCTGGAATATTCCTTTACTTATTAACTTCAGTACCCATGTTAACCCGTCACCCCTGTCGACTCGATTTGGGCCCAGAGGCTTCTAACATCGTAATTTACCATTCTCACCACGTGGGATTTTGCTGCGCATCGCCTACCGGACCGGCTAGGTCCGGCACCGTTTCAAGCATCACCAGCATTTGCATTTGTGTAGGTACTGGAGAACGATGTGAGTTAATAATAACACTGTGCCTATACTTTTGTGTTATTTATTGACTTCGCCATTTCACAGCATTTCAGGGTGTGGAACTGTACAACCCGACAACATGAGTATATATATTCCTTGGGTGTGCAGGTGCCCGAAATTCCTGTCGAGTGCTTTATTTGTGTGTGTGTGTATGAGCGTGCGGAGAGCAATAATACTACCCGAGTGTAAGTACATAACGGCGGTGGACGAGGAGAGCTATGAAGTTGACCGTCGGCCACGCGACTCTGAGACAGCACCACTCATAACATCTGAGTGCCGATTCTCCTCTAAATGGCTGGCGCCTAATCGGGAATATTCGCATAGCACATCAAAAATTTTTTTCAGTAGATCGTCTCCTCCACCCTCGTATCAGTCAACTTAGCAGAAACACTCCTGTGCCATACCGGCAACTTGGATTTACCCACGCGGCCAGCCCTACCATGTAAAATTCTCTAAATTATTTTGAAGTGAATTTTAATGTGATAATTTTGTTAAGTGTTTTTAAGTGTGGTCAGTCCCTTTATAGAAATTCAAGAACAAAAATACATATTACTGCAACTTAATGTAACGTAAATATCTGGATAACAGAAAACTTCATTTTGAGAAATAATTATATAAACATTCCTTAGTACAATTTGGGACCTTATTCTTCAAGAATTCACATTTGAAAATTATCATCTTTTTATCTTGTATTTTTTAAGGGTTTTTGTGTATTGAAGAGTGTGTGGCGGGAACTTGCTGGACGAAGCTGGTACACCGTCACTGCTCAACTGTTGATGGTTAGTGGCGTAAGAAAGAGGTCGGCTCTGTGTCGCTTAGGCACCATTAAGTCTTTGTTCAACAACTCATAGTCTATCAATAGTCTAATTTTTATAATCTCTGGAAAAATATTCACTTAATTTCGTTTATGTGCCCGGAGCTACCTCCTTCACCCTTGCTACACATGATGCCCAGAAGTTTAATATCCCTTACATTTTACTTCCAGCCCGCATGGCTGTTTTTCGTCGTGCAACTTCACCCACCGGATGGGAATAGGTCCGGGCCCGCTTCAGTACCGTCATAGTGAATTTGTTGTATCGATACTGACGTGGCCAATATGGGTGCGAGGAGGAGGCGCCATGTCGTAACACCCTAGCTGAGTACTATCCTAGACACGTGGTTGAAATTAAAGTAATAATTGCCGTGATAGAGCACCAGTCCTTCGTGGATATTAAAACTAGCCCGGGCGGACACAGGACTCTGTACTCACAGGGTTGGGTCGACGACCACATGGATGCCTCCTCACACAAAGACCGATGCAATACCTGCACACATGTTATGCTGGGGTGGGTGTTGAGGCCCCTCCACGCCTCGTAGCACAAACAAATAATCACTGAATATAAAAAGAGAAAAACACATACTACACTAAATGGCGACACTAAGTTGCACCAGAGAAGGCTGGGCCCGTGATTGTGAAATAAGTTGCACACGTGTTTACGTAAGGGTGTTGTATTTCACATGAAATTAAGCACTATACATCGAAGCTTGTATGGTGCTGAAGCGGGCCTGACCCAAAAGCCAGTCAGTGGCTGATGCGAATACGAAAACAGGCCGAAGTCGCGAAAAACGTATGTGGTGAATTGAGTCCCGGGGGCCTTGAGTCGACAGGGACGGGTGGCGATCATGGGGAGAGCAATAGTGACGTGTGACACCCACGCTCCTCTTCCAATTCAGCCCATCGTGCGTACCACACCACGAATACGGAACGACAGGGTCGGCGGTACGTCTAGCACATATGGGAAAGCGCCCGACTACGTGTTCGCAAGAGGCAGCGGTGCTTAGATGCTGCCTCAGCGATGTCGAGCGTATACACTGTGTGCGCCACATTAAGAGAACTACAGTTTATTGGTAGCAAAATGCCCCATTGATGGAAACCCTAGTAAATCAGTTTTTTGTCAACACAGGTCATTTCTATAACTTCCATGCTAATTCCATCAATGTGGATAACACTACCAAGAGGTAGTAGGATTTAAAAGCAAGGTGTAACCTTGTTGTGTAATTAAAATTCCTAATCAATACTTTTTTGTTATTAACCTCAACAACAGCAGAAACACCCCTGCGCCTCGTGGGCAAGTGGGACTCGCAAGTGCAGCCAACTTTGCCGGCCCATTCTTTCCATGTTAATTTTGCAAGTGTATTTCTTTAATTTAATTCCAAGTTAAATCAGTAGTGTTTTGTGAGTCTAAGTAATGCTTTAAATAATTTTTATGTTGTCAATTTTCTTTGTGCCACGTAATTTAAAATTATAGTAAATTCATGAGTAACCGAAAATCACCAAAACTTTCCCACAAAGCCAATTTGGGACGCTAATCAGTACATATTTTTCAAGTGTTCTGGGCCTTCGCCCTGTGTTTTGTAATGTAATTTGTGTTTCAACGGTTGCTTCCCGCTCTCGGCCAGACGAGGTCACCTGCGCTGGAAGGAATCGTCAGTTGGAGCTAAGCGGTGGAATGAGGCGGTCGGACGCAAGTCACTCCGGCCCCTTCAAGACTTTGCACAATAACTAGTTTACCAATAGCTTAATTTTAAATCTCGAACCGTTGAAATTTGTTTCATTTGCCAGGAGGTGCCCCTCGACCCCTGCAACTCAACTGTCCAGGGGCTAAAAGTAAATTATCCGTCACCCACGTGGCATTTTCAATAAAGTTTAGCCCACCGGTCGTGCCTAGGACTGGATCCGCTTAGCACACTTCCGTGTTTGGATCTTTTCCGGAGTATGGTGTACAAAAAATACAGGTTATACTTGAGGTACATATTTTATTGGCTTGCTACTTCACGGACTTCAGGGAGCGGGACCCTTCAACCCGCACTACCTAGAGTGTTGCGTAGGGTGTTACCTTTTGGTGCTTTGGTTGTGATATGGGCGTGGGGAAGGGCAAAAGATTCCCCCGCGTAAGTATTTATGCTGACGAGCTGGGACTGTTATTTCTATGCCATGACCGTCGGCTGCATGGCCCTATTAAATAAAGTCTCTGTCCCTCATTCTGAGTGCCCATTCTCTAATAACAGGCTGGCACTACCAGACATTCCTTTGCCGTTGCTATCCGGCGGAATCTAACATTTAACCACAACCCCCTGCTGGTGTCAATAATACAAAAAAGGTTCCAAGAAAATATAACTAAAGCAGTGACTGTGGTTGATACAAGTGGTGAAGCTCCCCCATGACGCGACGCGCGTGCACGCCCTACGCCTGCTAAGCTCAGACTGCCGAACATGGCGGCGGGAGAGCGGTCGAGGCCTCTCTTTCGCACCAAGTCTGGTGAGGTAAATTAATTTTACTATTGAAAACACAATGCACTGATAATGAGTAACAAAATTGTCTTCCCTCACACTCTGTAATGCAAGGTGATGTTTCTGTAGTGTTTTGAGTATTTGCTTTTGATTTAGTCATGTTTTAGAGTTGCCAGAGTTTTTGGTGAACTGACGTGTTTGACGTAGATTAAGATTGGTGAATATACATACACACTACAACAGTACAATACGTGCTATAATTAACATATACCCTTCTAAAAATATATAGTTTGGCTTGTTATTGTCTGAGTGCAGGCAGTGTAGTTCTGTCATATTGGCACTGGCCACGTGCTTGACCTAGGTCAACACACACGTGGCTATATAACATTCATTAATGTGTTTAGGTGCAAGATTCGCATACACAACACTTTTTATGGAGTTGAAAAAATTCTTGCATTAATTTTAAGGTCACTCGCATGCTCTGTAGTTGTAAAAATGTGCGACCATGTGTTTTGGTTTGGGGTTAATTACCCTCTTGTTAATAAAGGGATCGTCAAACTACCAATGGCTGTTGGTACTAAAATTACACTAATTACATGGTCACTTCCTCATTATTATTCCGTTCACTCTTGGGCCAGTGGCCCCTACAAACAACTGGGAAGATACTTTGGTGTCTGTGGTGACGTCATAGAGGAGGCGGTAATGAGTCTAGAACCCGGTGCTAGGCGGGTCACGTCAATGCACTGTGATCTATTTATAATAATCACCCCAGTAAGTACGTGTATTATTTATTGGGCAGCCGCTTCAAGGCCTTATGGTTACGGGATCCTGGAATCCAGCCAATTTTCCTAGTGTTTTGTCTTGTGACGTGGCCGGGATCACGGGTGGTGGAGAGACGGTGAATTTACGGGAGGGTGTTGTAAATGTACTTTGTGGGCGCCAGCTAACCAGGGTGCTCGGGTTAGCACGAGACTCTTGAGTGGGTGGAATAGGGGTGAGATCATCGCATACCCCGTCCCGTGATACCCTGTCGTGAATGGAGAGAATGATTAAAGACAGTGTCCTCCACGTAGGTACTCTAATTCCCACATGGTGAGTAATATAAATACCTGAATTCACATAGAATTCCATGCGCATCTCATGGAAGGGTTAAGTTGAGAGGAAATAATCCATGAAATGTCCACATATGCATACAATACAAAGTGATGGTGGCGGATTACAGTCGCCGGCCGTAAATTCCCCCATAAAGCGGGTACGAGGAATTCACTACAAATCACACTCACCAGTTCGGTAATAAATGAGAGCACATTTTATTAACACAATTACTGTGAGACCAAATGAGGCTACCCTCCAGAAGAGCGGGCATGGGCCTATAGCCGCCCATTAGCTTACGCGGTGCAAAAACATGCTGGAGCAAGTGGTGAATTTAAGTGGTTGAAATTAAAGAGTGGCAGGCGAGGTCTTCCACGCGGATTGTGTCTCGGGGGCACGAGCAAAGGAAAAGGTTCCGGATTGTTAACTTACGCTATTGCAACTTACTGATTGATGAAATATGGTGATGTCCCCCGAGACCGCGGCACTGACACGCGTGCATGACCGTACTGTACTCCCGTTACTTGAAGACTGGCTGGCCGGCCGGCTTCCGTCCAGCATGACGGTTGGCTGGAAGTCGGGGGGAAAAATTGAAATTCCCTACGTGGAGATGAAATGGTGACAATGGTTATACAAAGTTATACAGAGGTGTGATTATGCGTGTGGCATAATTTATAGTTTGAGAACTGCTGAAATAAAAACACAAAACACTTACATTGGTACAAAACACGTGACATTGAATTTGCAAAAATATGTGCAAGGTTGATGTTCACAATTATTAAGGAGTCCATTGTCCTGCGTACATCTTGTGGTTAAGAATAAGATTGTATCAAGTTAAGTTGGCCTAACTAAAGTCTGCTTGGACAGTTTGTAATTGTTGCATAAAATCACTCGGAGAAATGTACGTGTTGTCAGGGTTGCCCCCCTTGGCAAAGCCGTGCGCGATGCACCTGAAAGAGTGTATATGGGGGGGGGTGCATTTTGTGGATCGCAGGCTGTAGGGGGTGGTGACCATGGAGTGGAGTGGAAACCTTTGAGCAAAACAAATTTGAAGCCGGCCAACAGACGACGTTTAAAGACAAGGATAGAGCTAGTGGTGGCAAAAACATGTAAATATAGCATTGAGCTGAATGAAAATGTTTTAGTTTTTGTTAACTACACATTATGGTGAAAGTTTGCGCAGCTCTTACAAACAGATTCGATCGTCGCGGAGGATAATCTTTGTACCGGTAAGAAACTTTTAATTAAATTCATCAAGTTTATAAAGTACATAAGTTGCACACAGCGAGAGATAATTCAGTTTTTTTTATATTTCTGAAGCAGTTGTAAACTGTTATGTATGATTCAAATAGAGAATTTGGGCGAATTTTTGTAAAAAAAATTACGTAATTACATTGCTTTCTGCTATTGTTTTGCCACCCAAAGTATGGCGACTCATAAAAAATAACATCCTGCGCATGCGCAGTCCGAATATGTTCAAAAATGATCGGCTTCACGCAATTACCATTGAAATGTACGGCAGATGCCACTCCATAGACTAATACCTCCATAGTGATGACACACTGGGGCATGTTCCTTACACACCTGGTGCTGACAGAACGAAAACGGCTGACCTCTCCGACGTCACTTGTTTACGTGGGCATCCAGGTGCCCTATATCCCTGGTGTGTGTGAATTGAGGCATAGGGAACGCCCGCCTAAAGTACCCCCTTCACAGTAGCGACAGTTGAAGTCAGATAATGGATGTTCACACATTGTCACGAAAATAATTTAAGAAAGAAAATTTTTAGTTTAAAACAGTTACAAATTGTTCCTACACACTAAATTTCGTATTGTTTTACTAAACTTTTCATGACATAGAATGTGGGTTAAAATTTCTTTACCAGCACTGATAGTTGTTTCATTTCCCTTTATTTAATTTCCACGCAAATTTCAATATGGATCTTAAACAAGCATTACGTATACTTTAATACCTAGTTTAAATTTAATTGCAAAGTTATCATGCTTTTGGCAATTAAATTATAATTAATATATTCTATATTCATAACGTTCGACATTAAAATATTATTTTCAAGTAAGGTTAAGCTGGAGTTATACAATTATCCGTCTCGTCCTTCAGTCGCCCGTCCATCCGTCAGTCATTGTGATCTTCAATCAATAAGAATCGTCAAATATTTCCGTCTGTCGAAAGCTTGCCAAGCTCTAACTTTTGACGGATGAATGTGCAGCCTTCTAATGATGGTGACGATTGTTTTAACAGTTTTATTTAAATAAGAAAACTTTAATGTTTGATTGTATTATTTTTGTACTGTTAGTGCTGTAAATTCGTCTTTAAAATACGAAATGAATAATTTTGGCGTTCGGCAAAAATCAAAATACTAACCCAAAAAAATTTTTGTACAGTGCTTATTCAAATGAAAATGTCAATATTTTTATTTTAAAATAGTTATGCTCACAAAATTTCTTAGCGGTAAATAACGGCTGCAATTATTAGCAGACATGCCATAATCAAAAATCTGTACAAAAATTGTTAAAGGGAATTTTTTAACATTTTTCCACATAAATTTTCTACTTGTACGATGGTAGCTTTGCAAGTCTAAGGGACAATGACGGACTGATGACAGATTCTTGTGAATCGTTCGATTTTGCAGATAGACGGACGTCTGACAGAAGCGATGGATCATTGTAATTTCAGCTTTATTGAGTACCATAATATTTCTTATCTTGGATTCAATATGTAAAAATACAGTTTGTGCGAGTACACATTCATTACCTGCACTCTGTATCATTGACAATTGTTTTATATTCAAAACCACAGTGTCTCCTCTCTAGTTTGCTCTAGGTTCGTGGCACATTTTTGCTCAGAATGTTCGTTTGGCCTGGTATTAGACAAAGTGTATCTGCTTACATCTAGTGAGGCGTTTTATAGTTGTGGGGATGTAACACTTACTGCACCAGAGGTGCTGCCACCTAGAGGTGAAAGAAGTAACCGTTTCTACGATCAGCAGGCATGAGCACAACCTGTGCACTTATATGCCGGCCGCTGCAACCCCTGCATATTTGAGACGCCGAGTGGAGGGAGTTAAATCAGCTAATGCCATGGTCGTCATGCCGTGGTCGTCGGTCATATGACCCACGCTCTCTGTGTTCTCGTCCTCCCTGACGAGCTGGTGCTACTGGGCAACCTGTCCTCCACACGCCACTGCTGAAGGACAGTTCTCATTTAGTTTACCGCAGATATTTCTTCATCAAACCTCTCACCGCAACCGCCGCTCGCATCAGTGTCAGATGACATATCTGAATGACATTTGTTTGATTTCATAGAAGTTAGTGAAACTGTAATGTTTGGAAATAACAATAGATGGTTAAAGTAAGAGGCACTGTGAAGATTAAACGACTCCTAAATAATACGTGGGTTTAAAAAACCATAAATAATTTTATGTTTGTTCCAGGTTAATCAAAACATGTTTTCCGAAGGTCAGTTCACGAAACAACCAATGTCCTCGGAGTTCTATTACTCATTTACACAATGAACAAAATTTGTCCATTTAGTTATATTTTGCAACATTATGTTCCATTGTACATTCAAGCATATCATTGTTTGTGTCTAGTAGGAGTGAGGTCATGGGCGTGACAGGTGAGGGGTGGCACGTGATGAGTGTGGAGCAGCGGTGGAATGAAAGGGTGGAGGAAACAGGAGATCCCTGAGAAAACCAGTCAACAAATGGAATCGTCCGACACGATTCTCACAAGCGAAAATCTGGGGAACAGCCTCGACAGGAGTCGAACATGGATCGCCTTGGTGGAAGCCGAATGGTCAGACCATTCGGGCACAGCAGCCCATAGTAGTAGTAGGGGTAGTAGTAACAGTAGTAGTGATGGTAGTAGTGATGGTAATGGTGGGAGTAGCCATTTAGAGTATATGTGGTGATCGTAGCTGTGGTAGTAGTGGTGTTAGTGGTAGTAGTGGTGTTAGTGGCAATAGTGGTGGTAGTGGTAGTAGCACTGGGGGAAATGGTGGTGGTAGTAGTAGTAATAGTAGTTACGGTAGTGGTGTTTGTGGTGTTGGTACTGCTAGTGGTGGTGGCAATAGTAGTGTTGGTAGTGGTATTAGTAGCATTGATGGTGATGGTCGTGGTAGTAGTGGTGGTAGTGGTGTTGTAGTGATAGTAGTGATGGTAGTGGTAGTAGTAATGCTAGTAATGGTGGTAGTAGCAGTGGTAGTAGCAGTGGTGGTAGTGGTAGTAGTGGGGGTAGGGGTAGTGGTGACGGTAGGGGTAGTAGTGGTGGCAGTTGTGGTGTTGGGAATTGTGGTTAACATAATTATATACTGTATAAGGTTGGCAAGATGAGGATGGACAATAATGGCTAACGTGAGTATCGGTGTCGGGAGTGTCAACAAGCCAACAACAAAACATGGTGTCAGAAATGGGATCAGAAGTAATAAGAGATTGTAATGTTGATCTCACGTTTTCATTGATCCAGTATTGATGAAATTCCGTAATTCGGCCGGCAGTTTAAGAGTAACACACAGTTTGTGTATTCGGTTCGGGGTCGTGTTTATCGTAACTGCGCAGGAACTGTAATGGCAGCCCAGTTCCAGATAGTACTGCTGGAAAGTTTTGATTTTCGGAATCCGATGGAATGGGAGAAATGGATGAAGAGGTTTGAACGATTTTGAGTTGCATCAGAGCTTGCAACTAAGTCAGAGGACAGCCAAGTAAACATGCTGTTATATTGCATGGGGTCAGAGGCAGACGATTTACTGGTGTCGTTCGGGCTGGCAGCGGAACAAGCAAGCAAGCCTGAGGTCGTGAAACAAAAATTTAGTGACTTTTAATATAAAAAAATGTTGTTTACGAATGTGCTAAGTTTATTAAGCGATGTCAGCGAGAAGGTGAACTGGCTGATGCTTTTATAAATTATGTATACCAGTATAAGTTAGCTGAGACATGCGAGTTGTAAAACCTCATAGAGGAACTGATAGAGCTGTCTTAGTCATCGGCACAGCAGATGATAAGTTATCAGAATCTCTACAAATGGACCATAACCTCACAGCAGCACAAGCAGTGAAGAAAATTCGACAAGCCGAGACAGTGCGCGATCATCAGCAGTTGGTCTGTGAAAACTATGCAAGTATTGACGTGGTTAGGAAAAAGTCTATTTCTAACCCCTACCATACTAATTAGGCTAGTCGAAACAGGGCCCCTCCTAACCTCAACAGACGTCCCAAGATAGAGATGGGAGAGGGGGAGATGATAGGAAATATTTCAAAGGCCTAGGGGTTGGCAGCAGCGATAATGGAGGAGGCGGTAACAGCAGCAGATGTTCCAAGTGCGGAATCTCACCTATGCATCAGTGGTCGAACTGTCCGGCAAAGAATGAAACATGTTTTCGCTGTGGAAAAGTGGGCCATTATGGGAGATGTTGCCAAAAGCAAAAATATCACTGTACAAGAGTTGAGCAAAGCAATGACAGAAGATGAGGATTATTACTTGGGAGAAGTAGCTCTGGAAATTTGTTCAGATCCCTGGTACATTCAGATGCAGCTGCAAGGGAGGAAAACAACATTTAAAATAGATACAGGTGCTGACGTAATGGTCATCAGTAAAGAACTGAGTAACGAGTTAAGGTTGTCGGTGTGTAAAACAGGCAAAAAACTTTTTGGGGCCGGTCATAACCCCATTCAAGTAGTGGGCACCACCACAGTGCATTAATCACTCGGTGACAAACTGTCAAACAAGAGGTTTATGTCGTAACTTCTCAAGGCATGCCACTGGTTTCAAGGGTTAGGCAAATTCAAGCAACAATATCACATCAAAATAATCAATGAGGCCACCCCTTTTGCAGTGGTAGCCCCTAGACGTGTTGCATTGCCCCTGAGAGAGAGTTAAAGAAGAATTGGATAGAATGGAAGAGGAAGAAGTCATCACCCCTATCCATACTCCTACAGAATGGTGTGCCACAATTGTAGTTGTCCCAAAGAAAAATGGAACTCTTAAGGTTTGTGTGGACTACACGGAACTCAACAAGTTTGTCAACAGAGAAAGATTATAGCTGCCCTCAGTGGAGGAGTCGTTAGCTCAACTGCAGAATGCTAGATGGTTTATGGTTCTTGATTCTTCAAAGGGGTTTTGGCAAGTCCCACTTATCCAGGAAAGTGCTCCACTAATAACGTTCATCACTCCACTAGAACGTTACCACTTTAACCGACTACCCTTCGGAATAAATTCAGACCCGGAACACTGCCAGTGCCAGATGCAGCAGATTGTTGGTGAACTGCCAGGAGTGATGAACCAGGCTGACGACATACTGGTGGTATGCGGTAGCACTGTTGAAGAACACGATCAGAGACTGGATGCAGTGCTCGAGAAAAAGAAGCGAAATTGTGTGACACTTAACAAAGAAAAATGTAAATTCAAGGAGACAACAGTCAAGTTTCTAGGTCATATTATCAGTGAAGGCATTGTACAGCCAGACCCTGAGAAGACGAAGGCAATAACCAACATGCCAGAGCCAACCAACACAACTGAACTCAGACTATTTTTGGGCATGATTAATTATTTAATGAAATTCATTCCACAGTTGGCAGAGAGGACACAACCCTTATGGCTCCTCAGTAAGATGCAGTCAAGAAGTTAAAGGAGGAAATCGCAAAACAACCAGTGCTGGCGCTGTACTCGCGAACTGCAGAGACACGTATACTAGCGGATGCTTCGTCATATGGGCTAGGAGGTGTGCTGGAGCTGTGCCACGATGGAGTGAGGAAACCAGTTACGTATGCATTTCGAAGTTTGAGTGACACTAAAAAATACTATGCCCAGATAGAGAAAGAGGCCCTAGCCATCACATGGGCACGTGAAAGACTTCGAGACTATGTATTAGGGGTCAAAATAATTATAGTGACCGACCATAAACCCTTAGTCACCTTAATGTCTAGCAAACCAGTTTCTTAGCTCACAGCACGGCTTATGCGAATGCGTCTCATGTGCTTTTATTTCACCATCTCGCATGTTGCTGGAAATAAATTCTTTGCGCCTGGTGCATTGTCACGAGCCCCGGTAGAGCAGCCATAGGACAACCCCCAGGAAATTGTGAAAGAGGAGCTTTTTGTTAAAAGTGTATTGAGAGAAACCCATTTTACTGATACTCGCCTTAAAGAAATTCGAATTGCACAAGGGAGAGATGAAAGTTGCCAGACTCTGAAAAAGGAGATACTCCAAGGGTTTCATAACAAGTGATCGCTATTCTGGCATATATAGAGGCCAATTAACATACCAGAATGGATTAATTATGTATGGGGCGCGGATTTTTATACCTAAGGTATTACGTTCTGAACTGCTCAACAGAATCCATCAGGGCCACATGGGCATCGTTAAGTGCTGTCGTCGAGTTAAAGAATCTGTCTGATGGCCTAACATCACACGGGACGTCAAGACACTGGTAGACAGCTGTGCACAGTGTGTGCAAGAACGACAACAGCATGTGGAACCGCTAATACACACACCATTGCCAGAGCGACCATGGTCTTTAGTAGGTGCAGACATAATGGAATTACGAGGGACACGATATTTGGTGGTACAAAATTACTACTCAAGGTTTTCAGAAGTGGTACGCCTGGACCGTTTGACATCTAAAATAGTGATTACACGTTTGCAAAACATATTTGCCAGGCATGATATACCAGAGACAGTGCACATGGATGGGGGGACTCAGTTTACTTCTTGTGAGTTCCAACAGTTCTCAAAAACATATCGATTCGCGCACATCACATCGAGCTCAAAGTTTCCCCAATATAACGGAGAAGCGGAAAGTGCAGTGGGGGTTGCCAAGAAAATTTTGTCAAGAACTGGTGAACCCAATCTTGGATTACTCGTGTACAGAGCTACGCCACTAGAATCAGGATTCTCTCCTGCAGAATTGTTGTTTGGCAGAAAACTGCGTACTACACTACCTGTGATAACTACTTCCTTGCAGCCACAGTGGAACCCAGAAATATTATGGTTGGCTCGACACAGGGATAGGTTGCTGAAAGAGCGGAGCAAGCACAAAAGACATGGAGTCAAAGAGCCGGACCCTTTGATCCAAGGGACTCGGGTGTGGGTACCAGACCTTAAACGATACAGAACAGTTCAAGAGTTGACAAAATACCCTAGGTCCTACCAGCTAGTAACGGACCAGCGCACTATCCGGCGCAACAGAAGACAACTTTCATTTTTAAAAAAATTGACAGAATTCCTCCGGGATTATATTTTTATATTTTTGAGTGCGTTTTATATTTGTTTTTTTTTTTTTTTTTTACCTTGTTCGTTTTCGTACTTTGTCATTCAACACAGGTTTGATCAGCTAAACATGAGCAGTGGCGTATGTCCACAATCCAATAAAATTTAATAAGAAGACAACTAAATAGACTTCTGCAGAGAACGAGGAGGGCATGTTGGAGCGGCCAACACCAGGAGGGTCAGCAAGACATCTTGACCAGGGACATAAACAGCCAGTAAGCACGCCAGAACGAGCACCGCTGCAACCGAGGAATGAACAGCAAATCGTGGAATCCCCAGAAGGACAACTCTTCCGAGGATTTCCGGCAGTAGGACAACAAAGAGAAGAGGGTCTCACGACAAGGAGCGGGCAACAACAAATAGAGAAGGGCCTCACGACTAGGAGCGGGCAAAAAGTTGTGCAATCACGAAGACTAGATTTATAGTACAAAACTAAGATAATTGTGTGGGTTCGTTGCGTAAAGAGGAGAGATGTGGTGTGTTAAGATATATAAGGTCAGCAGACTAGAATTGTAGTACACGAATTAAGACAAATGTGTGTGTTTATTGTGTAAGGAAGGGGAGATGTGGTGTTGGGAACTGTGGTTAACATCTGTATTAGATTGGCAAGATGAGGACGCACAATAATGGCTAACGTGAGTATCGGTGTCGGGAGTGTCAACAAGCCAATAACAAAACAGTAGTGAATGTAGTAGTGCTAGTAAAGGTGGTGGTAGTAGCAGTTGTGGTAGTGGTAGTGGTTATGATAGTGGTAGTGGTAGTGGTAGTAGTGGTGGTGGTAGTGGTAGTAGTGGTGGTGGTAGTGGTAGTAGTGGTGATAGTGGTAGTAGAGGTACTGATGATGGTGGTAGTAGCAGTGGTAGTTGTGTTGGTGGTATTGGTGTTGGTAGTGGTGGTGTTAATGAGTGTGAAAGTAGTAGTGGTAGTGGTGGTGGTAGTGTTGGTGGTAGTAATATTGGTAGTTTTGGAGGTGGAAGTAGTGGTATTGGTGGAAGTAGTGGTGGTAGCAGTGGAAGTGTTGGTAGAAGCGTTGGTAGTAGTAGCAATAATGGAAGTTTCTGTGGTGGTAGTAGTGATGAAAGTAGTGGTAGTGGTGGTCATATTGGTGTTAGTGGTAGTATTAGTGGTGATATTGGTAGTGTTGTTAGTAGGGGTGGTAGAAGTGGTAGTGGTGTCAGTAGTTATAGTAGTGGTAGTGGTGTTAGTGGTAGTAGTGGTTGTAGTGGTGGTAGTGATAGTAGTAATGATAGTGGTGATGGTAGTAGTAATGG